>JARYGA010002833.1:0-14785 GCA_030545235.1 Helianthus tuberosus
AATAAGATTTTCTATTAATTTCTATATTTTTTTATAATTACAATTGCATAAAGCAATTTAATAAGATTTTTTTATTAACTTCTATAATTTTTTATAATTACAATTGCATATAACAATTTAATAACAAATATATATATATATATATATATATATATAGGGCTTGGCTATACAAGAAACCCCATCTTTTTTAAAAAACTTTGGAAACTCTATGTGGTCCATTGATCTTGTTTCATCTTAATAGATTAAGGGTCATGATTTGTTTAGACAACTTTTAGCATTTAAAACATTAAAATACTCCATGCTGGTACAATTAGTCAACTGAAAAGGGCATTTTGGGTAGTATATTTCTTCTCTCTCCAATGTCTAGTCATATCATCTCTCTTTAATGCACCTCCCTTTCTCTCTCTTCATATCCAATTCAAAATCACAATTCCTCTCTCTAAAATCACAGATCTCATATTCTCCTCCCCGAATCAAAACCCTAGCCCCCATGACTTTCCCTTCTCTCTACACAACACTTACAACCTGCAAGCCTAGAGAAAGAGTGAGAGCCGTGAGAGAGAGTACCAGAGAAATCGAAAGAGAAAGAGAGGTCCAGAGAAATCGAAAGAGAGAGAGAGAAAACTGGTGGGTTTCCAGCCACCCACGGCAGCAGCAACGCTGTGGCGGTGGTGTTGTTAACCGTTATGGTTGGGGCAGGGGAATGAGTGAGGCACAATGGTGGTTGCAGATCTGGTGGTTAGTGGAAGGTGGTGACTGGTTCATTCTAGGGTGTTGGTGGTTGATAGCGGCGACAGTGGGTGGTTGTAGAAGGTGGTGGATGGTGGGTGGTTGGTGGTGCTGGATGGTGACGAGATTGTTCGAAATTGAGAAGGGGGTTTTCGTGTGTTGGATGGTGGCAGGTGAGGTTGTGGTTTGATTTAGTGTGTTCTGTTGGATGGTGGCAGGGGCAGTAGTGGGCAGTGATGGTTGATGGGGCGGTATTCGGTGGTGATGATTTTGTTTTGACCTAACCCTTGCTACAACCGCCATCGTCTTCTGCAACTGAATCATGGTTTGGTGTTTTTTCACAATTAAATCGGTCTTAAGTTATAGCATATGTTTTTCCCCAATTAAATCTGAATCGGGAGTGTTAGGCTTTGGTGGATGAGGTGTCCCACTTATGATTCTTGTTTCTTTAATTAAGATGAAGTTGTTCAAGATTCCGTTAATTTGTTTTTGTTATGAACCTATTTTGTTGAGATTTGTGGATGTTTAGGCAATATAACAAATGTGTATATACATACTGACACAGGTGTTAAGTGACTGAAAATGTATAACGTGTGTTAAGCATCTATTATAACACGTGTTAAGACTTCCATAATGGATGAATAAACTCCAATAGTAACGTGTGTTAAGACTTCCAGAATGGATGCATAAACTTCAATAGTAACTATAACCGTAGAGGTACAAATACGGGCGCCTCCACCATTATAATCTTGTTGATGTTTAAAATATCCGATAATGTGGATACTGAGCGTAAAACTTGTACAACTAATAAATGTACAAGTTAGTATGTAACGTGTAATATGAAATGAGCCATTTATGGTAACATATGTACCGGTAATTTTGGAAAATATAATATGAAACGGGTCATTTGTTTTGCACATTCTGGAATATATAACATGTGTTAAGCCTCTGTTATAATCTTTTTGTAACCTGACATGTATTCATGTATAAGCTAGTGGTTTACAAAACACCATGATGTGTATATACTGATCTAACATGTGTTACAATTTGGCTGTTCGAAACATGTAATTTCTTAACATGTGACAAGGGTGAAAACAGTCGACGGGGGCGATGAGTTTAATGGTGAGCTTAGTTAATATTGTAATCTTGTTGTAACCCTAACATGTAAGCATCCATTATAACCCGACTTGTATTCATGTATATGAAAGTGGTTTGCAAAACACCATGATGTGCATATACTGATCGTAACACGTGTACAAGTTAATATGGAACAGACAAGTTAATATTGTAACACCGTATACCTGGGATAACATGTGTTAAGCCTTTGTTATAATCTTGGTTTAACCTAACATGGTGTCATGTATAAGCTATTGGTTTCCAAAACACCATGATGTGTATATACATACTGTAACATGTGTTAAGCGACTGAAATGTATAACGGGTGTTAAGCATCTATTATAACGTGTGTTAAGACTTCCATAATGGATGAATAAACTCCAATAGTAACTTAATAACAACAGAGTAAAAACCTGATATAACGTGTGTTAAGCCTCTATTATAACATGTGTTAAGACTTCCAGAATGGATGCATAAACTTCAATAGGAACTGTAACAGTAGAGGTACAAACACGGGCGCCTCCACCATTATAATCTTGTTGTAACGTGTGTTAAGCATCTATTATAACATGTGTTAAGACTTCCAGAATGGATGCATAAAACTTCAATAGTAACTGTAAAGTAGAGGTACAAATACGGGCGACATTAACTCGGAGGTTGGTGGATTTGTCCCTCCGCCACCTCCTCCCTCCGCCACCTCCTTCCGGCATCATTTCCATCTCTCAAAATCCCAAACCCAAACATAATATATTTTTATGCACCTGTTGGGGAACATTAATGGACATTAATGGAGAAAAGGATGAAATGCAGGTGAAGATGAAGGAGATATGAGGGACGAGATTAATAATTTGTTGCTTTTAAAAATGAAAAAATCTATATATATGGGGGGTTTGGTGATTTGTGAGGTGATGGGCATTAATGATCATGTCAATTCAATGGGGGGAAGAGACCTTTGGGAAAGAAGTCTTCATTCATTTATAACATGTGTTGGTGGTTCAAGCTGTAACAGAACACCATGATGTAACCTGACATGTGTTCATGTATAACATGTGTTAAGCCCCTGTTAGAATGATATATAACGTGGGAAAGAACTCTTCGTTCGTTTATAACATGTGTTTGTTTTGCACATTTTGGAATGTATAACATGTGTTAAGCCTCTGTTATAATCTTTTTGTAACCTGACATATATTCATGTATAAGCTAGGGGTTTACAAAACACCATGATGTGTATATACTGATCTAACATGTGTTACAATTTGTCTGTTCGGAACATGTAATTGCTTAACATGTGACAAGGGTGAAAACAGTCGACGGGGGCGATGGGTTTAATGGTGAGCTTAGTTAATATCGTAATCTTGTTGTAACCCCACTTGTATACATATGATAACATGTAAGCATCCATTATAATGGTGAGCTTAGTTAATATCATAATGGTGAGTTCAGACTATAACACGTGTTACGTTGGTTGTCCTGTAAGACAAACTTGGCTTTTCGTTTCTAAAAACAGATGTGCCGATTATTAGACGTCTAAAAATAAAAAATGACAACCATAGATCTAGTTAATAAAACATAATCAATGGTTGATGTTTGGCTTCATAGAATTTCACAATGATTTCGAATGTCAATCTAGTCAAATGAAATAAAATACATGGTCTACATTTATCCACATGGTCAAAGAAGTAACCATGTTCTTTTTGTCCTTTGTACATACTTTTTAAATTAACAAAGGTTAACACACGTTATATATCATTCTATCAGGGGCTTAACACATGTTATACATGAACACATGTCAGGTTACATCATGGAGTTCTGTTACAGCATGAACCACTAACACATGTTATAAATGAACGAAGAGTTCCTTCCCAAAAAATGTGACCTATTGAATATCTTTTTTTTTAACACATGTCCCCGCATTAGCGTTGCCTACATCCATCCAGCTTGTCGATTGAATATCTTTATTGTTCTGTTTCTGTAAAGCAACACACGTTATATATCATTCTAACAGGGGATTAACACATGTTATGGGTCTGTTTCTGTACTATAACGCACAAAAACAGTTACTATTCAGATCAAAAGCCCAAAACAAAGCAACCTAACCAACAAAAAACAGTTACTATTCAGATCAAAAAGCACCAAACAAGGCAACCAAACCAACAAAAAAAACAGTTACTGTTCAGATCAAAATCCCCAAACCAACAAACACATTTTTTTTAACACAAAAATAACTAATCCATGGATCAAAATCAAACGAGTTTGAAACCAAAACAAGTAATCCATGAATCAAAATCAAAATTTATAAACACCAGGAGAATGAAAACCAAACTAAAATCAATAGTATTGAAATTTATTACCTATAAACGTCATTTTTTTTGAAACAATAATCAATGGTATTGAAAAATAATTAATCTTTTGGCAACATTCTTAATTCTGGAAAAAATAAAACCAATTGTGAAGAACGAAAATCAAAGTAAATGACAATTAAAAATCAAAACCAACTTATTATTGACAGGATCTTGATTCTTCGACAGTATCTTGGTTCTTCGATTTCTTTTAAGAAATTAACATGTAAAGTTGAATTAGGGGTGTAAAAAAGAAAAAAAAAACTCGAGCCCATCAAAAAAAAGGATGAAAAACCTTGATCATTCTTGTCCTCGTCAGTAGGGAACTCGTTGTGAATGACGTTCCCGTCAGTGGGGATCTTGAAATGGAGGTTTTGAAATGGTGGATCTTGAAACCGAAATGAAGTTCATGGAAATGGATCTTGGGTAGAACTTGAAAAAGATATGAAGTTAATGGAAAATAGAGGTTTTGAAAGGGTGGATCTTGAAACACAGAGATGAAGTTAATGAAAAAATGGAGGTTTTGAATGGTGGATCTTGGGTTTTGAAAGTAGATTTGGATGTGATGGGTATTAATTATTGTTAAATCAAATAGGGGAAGATATCTAAGTTAGATGTGAAAATACCATAATGCCCTCAAGGACAAAAAGAATATGATATTTACTATGGACACGTGGCAAAATCTAGACCATGCATTGGGTTTGCAAAGTTTTCTAAAATTCAAGGGTTTTTTATAGAGCATTATCCTATATATATATATATCTTCTACTATAATAAAGCAAAAGTCTCTTCTGCCACGTGTCATCATATCAAGCCCCTCCTTTATTTTTATCCTATGTGTCTGTTTCTGAGAATATTGTTTTTAGAAAACCTAAAGTCAAATCTGATCAGAGTACCCTACACGCCATACAGTCAATCTCTCTCTCTTTCTCTATCTCTCTCTCTCTCTCTTTGTGTACCATCCCTTTCTCCCTCTGCAACTGCAAGACACACAAAATGTCAAAAAAAACCCTACACCCCCATACCCATCTTTCCCTTTCCTCTTCATCTCCTTCTTCGTTCCCTCTGATTCTTCTCTTTTCAATTCCATTTCAAGGTATGGTTAAAATACTCAAAGCAACCCTTCTGTATGTTACTTTCTCTCTGAAACGCAAATCATACAGATCTGTATTTGCATAAAACTCCAAATCGTGCTCAAGAACACAAAACCTACGGTGGTTTGAGCGGCAAAAGAACACAATACTCTTCGCCTCTTTCTCCTCAGTCCTCACGGTATTCAATTGAATTCCTCTCACTCGCTCTCTCTCTCTCTCTCTCTCTCTCTCTCTCACCGCCATTTGTTTGCTTCTCCTTTCAGCACATTCCATTGAGAAACCCTAATTCAACCGCTTATTTCCTTCATTTCAGTCGTTCCATTAAGAAACCCCCTTTTTTCATCATCTCACTATGACAAACCCTAAACCATTATCTTGTAGTGATTTAGCCTCTTTTTCATTTATATTACTCTCTCTAAAAAAAGGTTTTAGGGGTAGTTTCTCTCTTTAGGGTTTTGAAACGCCATGGATAGGTACACGAAGGTGGAGCAGAATTAATGAAAATGATATTAGAATCACTTCTCAGGGATTTGATTAGTTCGTAACTACCTCAGTTATGCTACTACTCTTCTTCAGGTATATTATTACTCTATTTCTTTTGTTTATATTATACTGGATTTAGTTAATTAATGTGTGTTGTTTGGTGTTTTCAAGGTGAAAATTGGTATATACATTGTTTATGTGAGTACATTGTTTGTTTATTTTTGTGGATTTTGTTGGTGATTCTTTGACTCTCGATGGATTGTGTGTCCTTTGTTTGGTTATAGTGAATGCTAATCTCATTTTATAAAAACCTTCTTTAAGTATATATACTAAAATAAATATTATAAAAACCTTTTGTCGCCACATGCATTTAGATACGATAACTTGATTATGAGAAAAGCAGACCCCTGAGCCGCTTGAAAATAAATTTTGTAATGGTAAACTAGGCTTCTTTAGGAGTTCCAAACCCTTAGCATCATAGACAACATCTCTATGCGATCTTTGCATCCCCAGTCTTTATTTATATTTATGTTGCAGAGTTTGGATCTTCAAAGGATTGATATAATGATTTGTTGCTTATTTCACTCACATGGTTGTTGTTTTTAGGTGTTTGTGTTTGGTACAAGTGTGTGTGTGTGTGTGTGTGTGAGATGAGATTTATTGGTTATATTTATGGGTTGTAATATTATGAGGGTTTGTTAGGACTAAAGTACGGTTTGAAAAAAAAAGCAAACTCAAAAGTAAACTGTTTGGGCTTCTCTTAAATGGGATCTCCCATTTGTTTGTAACAAAACTTGATGGTCAAATGCTAACAGGAGCATCCGATGACTTGACTATTTAGGCAATGATATAATATTTTTGCTTTTCTGATTGTGTGTTTGAATCTTAAATGGCTCCCCTAATCATTCTGTTTGTTAATGGGTCAAATGTAATAAAGGTTATTACAAATGATGTAGATTCGTCCGTTAAACTGGTTAATAAGTTAGGAGTCGTCTAAAATGCGCTCAAATTTCTAAAAGGTAAGAATTCTTAATTAGTACTAATCATTATATTAATGAAGAGGCATAGTTTAAGGGAAAATGTGAAAAAGTGGTATACACGTGTCAATTGTTGCTCATCTTACCTCAGCTGGCATACATGTGGCAAGGTTTGATAATTTTTCCCAAGTGCTTCTCCTTAACTTGATGCCTTAACTGTAATATTATTATTGATCAACAAAAAAAAAAAGAAATTGATAATAACTATAGTACCAACACCTCTTCTCTAAGTGGATACTTTGAATGTTTGCTTAAGACTATGGTTTGCTATTCTTACTGTCGAATTCCTTTTATATGTTATGTATTTGTTGATCAACAAAAAAACGATAATAACTAAAGTACCAACTCCACTTCTTTAAGTGGATACTTTGAATGTTGGCTTCAGACTATTGTTTGCTTTTCTTATTGTCGAAATCCTTTTATATGTTATGCATAAATCAGTTGAAAATAGCCTCTTTTTGCCGGGAACACAATGGTTAAAGTGTTGAATTGGTCTTTTGCAATTTCAGTTAAAGAGTTTTATTTTGTAACATAAGATTTACAATTGTAATATTAAGAAAGAATAATATGACCTTTGCTTGATGTCTAAAATTCAACTTATTGATCATGATTTTTATTTGTCATTTACTAATGCCTTTTCTTTCTTTATAAAAACTTACAGATGTAAAAGGTGAAAACACGAGAAAATTCAATACTACTAAGACAATGTCTCAGGTATTAGCTACTATGCTTTTTTTAGAGATGGTAATTGGTCCTGCTAACTTTAGAAAAATGGTCAAATGTAGTTAAATTTATTTTCAAACTGATAAAAAAAATGCATAAAAGAAAACATGGTTTGATGGGCTAACCAGAATTAAGAAAGTAATGAGGTACGGTTTGTGGGACAAGTTGAGCCAATTTATTGATTTAGAAGATATGGAAAAGAATAAAGAACATACAGTGATGGCATAAATGGTAATGATGAATTTGGTAGGGGCTATGATCATATAATAGGAGAAAATGTTGGGTTTAAGCTTGACAAGATAAAATACACAGTGTTATGTCGATATCAAGTATGTGTTTAGGAAGTTGGCCATTATACGATGCATTTTCTATGAATAATAACTCTCTTAATAGGTTGTAAAAGCTTCATTACAATAATAGGTTGTAAAAGCTTCATTACAATAAGATGTGTTCTTTTGTTAGAACCCGTGTCTTATCATTTTTAATTGTATTGAGTTATTAACTGACAAAAGATTAATCTCACAAAATTGCATTAAGTGACAAAAGATTAACCTCGCAAAGTTGTTAATTTTCCTTTTATCCATTTATCTCATGTAACCATTATGTGAATTAATAGTTTATTGGTTGAATCAGAGCGTTATATATTTGTTGACGGGATTAGCTTAGTAAGGGAGGTCTTTGTGGTATACACCCATATTTGTCCTTGCTAGCAAGGTCTCATATTAAGGTAAACTGTTTTTCTTTTATCTTTATAAGATTTGTTGTAAGGTAAACTGTTTTTCTATTATCCTTATAAGATTTGTTGGTGTTTATAGACCTAAATTGTATACTCCTTTATTTGTATGCGTTAAACTACATGATATGCATTCAGCAAGTTTTATTGCCTAAATCCTACTCCAAAGAGAAATCTTCAAGCAACACAAATAATATTTATAACAAGGGTAAGATAATTTCACCAACAATTATATATATATATATATATATATATAGGGTAAGGTTCATGCAAGAACCACCCTTATTGCGAGAACCGCGAGAACCAATTGAACACAACCTAAAAAAACCTAACCCCCCCCCCCCCCAAAAAAAAAAAAACCTAAACCCCCCCCCCCCACCCCCCCCCCCCCCCCAAAGCTAAATGCTAAAAACTAAAACCCACAAAAAACCTAAAAAAAACCTAACCACCCCCCCAAAAAAAACCTAAACCCCCCTCCCCCAAGCTAAAATGCTAAAAACTAAACCCCAAAAAAACCTAAAAAAATAAAAAAAAATCTAAATTTTTTTTGTTAATATTTTTTATGTTAAAATAGCTACTTTTAGTTGCAAAAAAAAAAAATTTAAAATTAAAAAAAAAAATTGGCTTCGAAAAGTAGCGATTTTTTTATAAAAAATATTAAAAAAAAAATTTGTGTGATTTTTAGCTATTTTTAGGCATTTTTTGTTGTGTTCACATTGGTTCTCGCAATAAGAGGTGGTTCCTAACGGATCTTTGTCCTATATATATATATATATATATATATATATTATTTTTATAACTCGACGACTTGACTAATATGGTATTGATGTTTGTTCATGTTGCATGCAACATGGAATATTTAGTTCTATGATCAAAGGAAGCAAATCAAAACATGAGCTGGAAACTGAACCCGAGTCCAGAAGGGAGAGTTTTGAAGAACCGTCAATATTTTAGTGGTCAACTTTCCATCAAAGAATGAAGAATGAAACCCAACATGAGATCAAATGTCCATTGGTGCTTAAGGCTTAAAAAGTCCACTATAAATATGATTTTGGTTGAGGTGGCCCTATCAATGGCTTTTGTAGTTAATAATAATTAATTGTAAAAATTCAATAATTAATCTCTTAAATTGATTAATATACTTTATCCTCACACATCGTACATTTTATATATAAAGATTTACACTTTTTTATAAAATTTAAATTGTAAAGTCCATGAAGTTCACGGGTAATAATCTAGGTTTTATAAAACCTAAAGTCAAATTATATAAAAATATTTCTTTTGTAAATATACTTTTTTAACACAACCCATAACCCGTGAAGCTCACGGGTATATAACCTAGTATATATATATAGAGAGAGAAAGTATAATGTACTTCACGGCTTAACGTACGTTAACGTACGCGACCAAAACACAACATGCGTGATTAATATAGATAACATGCGTGATTACATTTTGATCAACTTATCGTGCGTGATTATGGCTCCCATGCGTGATTATCACAAAACAAACCGATCCATGCGTTATTAACTGTTCCATGCGTGATTATTGCACAGATCTGATGGTTACGATTGTCGCGTACGTGAAGTATGATAAGGGCTTTTTTATGTTAACCGCTCTCTCTCTCTCTCTATATATATATATATATATATAGGGAGCTGCTAGAATGAGAACCACTCCCAGTTATGAGAACCATGAGAACCACTCTCAACCAATCAGGAGAAGGGGTAATATGGTCATTTCCTTTAAATGTCTAATCCCTCATCTCTCCTCTCTCCTCATTAAAACTTGCAGACTTTCTCTAATCTCTCTCTCCTCTCTCATTTTATAGTCTTCATCTTCTCTCTCTCGTATATTGAAACCAGGGGATTGAAACCAAATCTTAAAAGTTTGAAGATCTTCAACAACAAAACTCAAAACCAAACCACAATCATCTTCAAAGCCAAAAATCCCCATCCCCATTTTCGGCCTCCCTTCCTCTCCGCCACCCACAACCATCCCTCAGCCGCCGCATCCACCCCAAGACCCCATCCCGTCGTTCTGCTGTTGAAGATGATTATGATGATAATCTGCTGTTTATTAGTGACGATGATGATGAGAATCGACGGCGACGGCTTCGGGATGTATTATGAGGATGATGATAATCTGCTGTTTATTGGTGGGTTTGATGATTTTGGTGGGTTTGTAAAAATCTGGTGGGTTTTGATTTTTTTGGTGGTGTGGCAGTGGGTGCGGTGGTGTTGGAGGCGGTGGCGTTGGGGATGGTGGGTGGGTGGAGAGGGCCGGCGGCGATGGCTGAGCCGGTGAAGCCGGTGATACCGATGGTTTTTTTGGTATGTGTTCTTGTTTTTTCTGGGTTTGATTTTTGGGTGTTCTTGAATCTGGGTTTGATTTTGGGTGTTCTTGAATCTGATGGGTGTTCTTGATTTTTCTGGGTTTGATTTTGGGTGTTCTTGAATCTGGGCTTGAATTTGGGTGTTCTTGAATCTGATGGGTGTTCTTGATTTTTCTGGGTTTGATTTTGGGTGTTCTTGAATCTGGGCTTGAATGTTGTTCATGTTGAATCTGGGGTTGAATGATTTGAATCTGGGTTGAATCTGGGTTTAAATGTTGTTCATGTTGATCTGTGGGTTTTGATTTGTGATATTTAAATCTGTGGGTTTTGATATGATCGACGGCTGGCGATGATGCAAAAAAAAAAAAAAACCGTAGATTTTGATGACGATGGCGCGGCAAGGATGGCGGAGGGTAGGGTTTTTGATCCTGCAACCCCACTTTTGCAGCCTCTTGATTATCGGATAATCTGAGCCAAACCCTGTTTTTTTTTTTCGAGATACCCTTTGTTTTTTATGTTTGTTGGGTTTTTATATTTTTTTTTTGAGGCGTCGATGATGATAACAATATATCTGAGACACCTCCCGAGTTTGCGATTTCTGGGTGCGTTCGTTTTTTGCGTAAAAAAATTTGTAAAAAAAAATAACCCGTAAACTTTTTTAACGTAAAGCGTAAAAACGTGAAGCGTAAAAAGTTTTATGTAAATCGTAAAAAGTTTTACGTAAAACGTAAAATGTTTTACGTTTTACGTAAAATGTTTTACTATTTACGTAAAACGTAAAACGTAATTTTTTTTACTAAAACAAAAAAAACGTTAACGTAAAAAACCGTTAACGTAAAAACCGTTAACGTAAAAAACCTGAATTTAAAATGTTAACGTAAAAAACGTTAACGTAAAATGTAAAAACGTAAAAAACGTTAACATAAAAAACCGGAGCGTAAAACGTAAAGGGTTTTACGTAAAATGTAAAAAGGTTTTACGTAAAACGTAAAAGGTTTTTCGCAAAACGTAAAATGTTTTAGGTAAAACGTAAACGTAAAAATGTTAACGTAAAAAACCGGCGCGTAAAACGTAAAAAAAAACATTAACGTAAAAAAACGGCGCGTAAAACGTAAAAAAAACGTTAACGTAAAAAACCGGCGCGTAAAACGTAAAAAGTGTTACGTGAAAAAATCGGCGCGTAAAACGTAAATCGTAAAAAGTGTTAACGTAAAACGTAAAAAGTAAAAAGTTTTTGTAAAACGCAAATCGTAAAAAGTGTTAACATAAAACGTAAAACGTAAAAAGTAAAAAGTTTTTGTAAAACGCAAATCGTAAAACGTAAAACGTAAAAAGTAAAAAGTTCTACGTAAAACGTTAAACGTAAAAAACGATCGTATAAAAAAAAACGCTCGTAAAAAAAACGGGGCGTAAAAAAACAGGGCATAAAACGTTCCGTAAAAAAACGCTCGTAAAAAAACGGGGCGTAAAAAAACGTAATATAAAAATCTGTTTTTTAGTCAATAAAAAAATTATCATTTAAATCCTGAATTTTAAATATTGTTTTAATATAAAATCTGTTTTTTATTAAAAAAATAATAAATGAATAGGACAAAAAAGACATTTAAAAATAATATTTATAAAAAGACAAAAAAAGCAATTTTACATAAATACCCTTTATCAATAAAATAATAAAAACATAATAAGATAAAAAACTTTTAATATTAATATTAACAACTTTAAATCTCATCCATCCATCTAGTTGATCAAAGGGCTAGAAAGTGGTTCTCATGGTTCTCATAACTGGAGGTGGTTCTCATTCTAGCGGTCCCCTATATATATATATATATATATATATGGAGCCGCTAAAATGAAAACCACATCCAGTTGTAAGAACCACGAGAACCACTCTCAACCAATCAGAAGAAGGGGTATTTTAGTCATTTACCCCAAATGTCAAATCCACCTCTCTCTTCATTTAAATCTCTGAATTTTTTATTACCTCTCTCCTCTCTCATTTAAATGTCATCTCTGTTTTCCTTTTGAGCAAAATTTTTAAAAGCTCTCATCTGGATCTCAAAAGAGAAGTGGAGGTAGTTGAAAAGCTCTCATCTGGATCTCAAAAGAGAAGTGGCAAATTTTGAAAAGCTCTCAAACCGGACCATCATCAGCGGCTTATGGCGGCGGCGATAGGGCGTGGAGCAGCGGTGCCACAGTAGCGATTTAGGGGGCGGCGAGTAGTGGCGGGGTTGGGGTGACAGAGAGATGAGAGAGAGAGAGACCGGTGGTGAATTCTGGCAATGGCGCCGCCGCCACGGCGGTGGTGACGGCGGTTGCTTCTGATGACGATGAAGAGTTACGAGGATGATGATGGTCCGACAGCGGCAATGGTCGCCAGAGTCAGCGACGGCAGTGGTGTCTCCGAGCTCCGGTCGCCGTAATTCATTCGGTAAGTAACTAATATTCTTTGATTTCTGAACGGTAAACATATTCCCCCTCATTTTTCTCCTTGTTTTCCAGGTGATAGTGGTAGTTCAGAGTTACCGACAGTGGTGGTTATGAGTGGTTCAAGATTTGGATCGTTTCGTTCTAGTTTCGGTTTCAGATTTTGGGTTTGGGTTGGTTCGAGGTGACTCAAGAAAACAGAGAGGGGACTCAAGAAAACAGTTTCGGTTTCCGATTTTGGGTTTGGGTTTACCCAGTTCAGTTTCGACAAAGAAAACAGGGCGGTGACACAGATCAGTAGCGACTCGGGTTTCGGCTCGACGCGGTGCAACTCGGGTCAATTTCGGGTTTTGGTTTGGGTCGAAAGCAGTCAACGGACCCGGTAAAGTTTAATCGTAGCGAGTTATTATTACGTTAGTTTAGATTTTATTTAGTTAACGCGCACCGAGCTCGAACCGATACTTTAGTGACTTGTTAGATTTGGCATTTTGATAGAAATTTTATATATTGTGTTTATATTGTTGAAAATTGTTGAGTTTTGAAAAGATAACGACAACTTGAGTTATGGGCTTATTCCAAAAATAGAGGAAACTTTGTCCGTTTTCCGTAAAAACGAAAAACGAAAATAGTTAAACATAAAACGTAAAACGTAAAAAATGGGGAAATGTGACGTAAATTTTTTTGTTTTTTTTGTAAAAAGGTTTAAACCCGTAAAAAAGTAGTTTTTTAGTAAAAAAAATTGTTTTTTGTAAAATATCTGATTTTTTTAAGTTTTACGTAAAACGTAAAAAGTTTAACGAAAAATGTAAAAAGGTTAACGTAAAATGTAAATCGTAAAGCGTAAAACGTAAAAAGTTTAACGTAAAATATAAAAAGTTTAAAAAGTTTAACGTGAAACGTAAAAAGTTTAACGTAAAACCTAAAACGTAAAACATAAAAAGTTTAACGTAAAACGTAAAAATTGTTTACGTAAATCGTAAAACGTAAAAAGTTTTACGTAAAACGTAAAACTTTTTCTACGTAAATTGTAACACGTAAAAAACCGTGTGATAAAACGGCGCCTAAACAAGGGGCGTGAATGCGGCCCATAAAAACGCCGCGAAAAAAAACGGGACGTAAAAAACGCCGCGTTTAAAACAGGACGTAAAAAACGGCGCGTTAAAAAAACGACGCTTGAAAAGGCCAAGCGTAAAAAACGGTGTGCAAAAACGACCCGTTAAAAAACGATGCGCGAAAAAGCCGGTCGTAAAAACGGAAAACGTAATTTTTTAACATAAAACGGAAAACGTATTTTTTTAACGTAAACGACGGCGCGTTAAAAAACGGAAAACGTAATTTTTTAACGTAAATGACGGGCGTAAAAACGGAAAACGTAATTGTTTAACGTAAATGAAGGCGCGTTAAAAAAAACGACGTCTGAAAAAGCCGGGCGTAAAAAACGGCTCTTCAAAACGTTTTTTTTAAACAAATCTTCAAAAAATTATCATAAAAATCTGATTTCAAAAAATTATTTAACAAAAAAACTGTTTCTTAATAAAAAAATAACTAAGACAAAAAGTAATTAATGAATAGGACAAAAAGGCAATTAAAAATAATATATATAAAAAGACAAAAAAAAACAATTTTACTTATATACCCTTTAACAATAAAATATTAAAAGCATAATAAGACAAAACGTTTTTAATATTAATTTTAACTACTTTTACTCTCATCCATCCATATTCATTGATCTAATGGCCAGAAAGTGGTTCTCATGGTTCTTACAACTGGAG
>JARYGA010002834.1:0-11709 GCA_030545235.1 Helianthus tuberosus
TGACATGGTTGATGATCTTTGTCTAGTGATTTTAGTTAGAATTGCTATCTTAGTAAATTTGTGTTGACTTGCAAAATGGAATAGTTTGTGATATGATCTACTTTATGCTTATCATGGTGGTATTGTGATTCGGTATTGCTTTCCTTGATAAGTGAGGTTAGAAAACTCTTAACGGATGACTAACTTATTTTTAAAAGATTTGCATGTAAATATATCAATAGCTCGCTAATGAATGATTTTAGATGGTTAAAGTGTGTTTATTGCATTAACTTTCCAAAGGATTATCATGTTAGGATTCCCGAAACGGATACTAATTGTCTTTATAATTGGAAGATTGATCAAGTGTTTAAGTGATATGTCCGATTTAGTTAACACACTTAGGTTGTTTGCGAAACAAGATAATATATATCTTTGTATTTGGAGTCTTCTATGTTTTAAAATATAGTTTTAGATTATTTTAGTTAAAAACACATTCACCTATTTTTTTACTGGTAAACCAATGACAACGATTTAGTACTTATGTGTCCGCCTGCGTCCATGGATCGATGTCTGGTTCTTACCTATACTTTACTACATATATGATAGGGTATACTTGTCCTTTTGTGTGTGTTTTAATGTTAAGGTATAAATCATTTTTATAAATATTAAAACCAAGTTAGTGTGTAAATTCATTGTAAAAATATGTATATATATGCACACATCAATATACAATGAAAATTAATCAAGTTAACACCGTGCGGTTCCGCCTATGAGCGGGTGTGACACGATCAACTCGTTAAGCATTAAGGGGCCATCCGTTATACTTCTTCCAGTCAAGAAGGTTGATTGTTTGGGAGAAACAAGTTTCCCAATTACCGACTTTAGCTTACTAACAAGGACCTTAGAAAGTACCTTATTTAAGCAAACAAATAAGTCTAATTAGTCTGAAGTCAGAAAACAAAATGGGGTCTTTAACCTTGGGAATCAAAGCAATGAATGAATATGCACAACTGGGGCCCAAGATCGCCCGGTGATAGAAATCCTCAAAGATTGCCACAAACTCCATCTCTAAACCTCTCCAAAACCGTTTCAAATTTGAAGTTGAACCAATCCGGCCCCGGTGCCTTATCCCCATTGCACGACCAAACCGCCTCCTTTATTTCGATCAAGGAAAACGGCTTGACCAAATCATCCGCCTCTGACTCCGAGAGCATAGACAAATTTGGGCATATTATTTGTGGTCGAGACCGCAAAGGCTCCTTGAACTTCTCCGAAGAACCCAAATGCCCTATCTTTGATGATTATCGGATTAGATGCCCACTCCCCATCCACCATAATCCCATTGATTCTATTGTTTGATGTATTCACGTTCGTTATACCTTGGAAAAAGCTAGTATTTTCATCCCCATCTAGCGCCCATTTAACTCTCGCTTTCTGTTGAGTATCCAATTGTTTGGTCCTATCAAACTGAAGAATAAAAGCCTTGCCTTCGATTCTTAATTGGAGGTCGATAGGAAGTAATGATCTTGTTTCAGTCACCATCACTAAGTGCTCAACCATCGCCTTCTTTATACCATACACCCCGTCAAGTTTGCTTTTCTCCTCTGCCACCCAAACTTTAATACGGGTTTTTAGGAACTTCAATTTGGCGATAACCGCTAAATCAGGGGTCCATGAAACACAAAAGACCTACACACCCATTCACATACGCCTCGAATCCGAGTAAATACAACCATGTGTTATATAACCGAACGGGGTATGCCCGAAGTCGTGAGCCGTCGTGGATAACATGATAGGGCAATGATCCGAGATGTATCTAGATAGTGCAACAACGGACGCGTCCGACCATCAACCCATGAATTCGCTACACACCAAATATGTCTCTAGTTTGCTTAACTTCTCACCATTATCGAACATATAAGTGAAAGTGTGACCCCATGTTTTGTTGATGTTAATCCACTATCCGTATAAAGTCATTGAGCAAGTTGGCATATAGAGGAATATAGTCCGAGTTCCTCCATTCCTCAGGACAATGGATATCATTGAAATCCACCAAAAACCCACATACCTAGCATCGACCTTTTTTTTGGTTGACCCAATTCAGACCATAAGTCTCTTCTCCTAGCGGGGTTATTTGGTGCTTACGTATCTACAACATTGATACACTCCCCTATACTGATGATCGACCCCGAGACCACAAGGTAATGTCTATTTTAAACAACCCCAGCCACCTAAACACAGTCGGATCCCACAAGCTCGCTAGACCCCAGACTGTCCTTCTGATGATACACGTCTGAGACACGATAATCGTTCTGCCCCAAAAAGCGTTAAACTTAAAAAAGAGTTTGTACCAATATTCATTTATTGCATAGACAGGAAATGGATCCCATTGCTGGTTTGCAATCCCCTGATCCAGGTCGGCTTCCTAGCATCCCTGACTGTCGCAACCCCCGTCCCCTAGTAACCCGGGAACGGGCGGCCGCGACCAGCATTAGTGGTATCGGTGTTTATTAGTTTGGCAGCGGAAATTAAATCAGGACCGTAGTTAGGAAATATTTTATCAGAGTAAAATACCACACTTTTATAATATTAAACACGTGGGAAATTCCCAAGTTTTCAATACAAGCATTTTATAGGGGTAAATCCTATTTTATTTAATAAAACATCTTCTTTATTTTAGGTAACTTTATAGCCACTTTTCCAAGCCTTCAGTGCTGTCCAGCTGGCTTCTATTTGGCTTTCACATTTTGTTACCTGAAACATGTTTAAAAACATTTTGTCAGTGGGAAATACTAGTGAGTGAATCCCAATTTAATCAAGACTGGTAAAACCACTTACAGCATTGAGGGCGATCTCGCAATTACATTTGTTTATTTTTCTACTTTAATTACCATCCACGGTACTGTCAACCCGACTTGTGGTCATATTACTACTCACAGTGTAGTAACAAATTTTGTATACAAAACCCCAACATACCGACGATAATTGTAGAATACAAATACTCAATCACTATTTAATATAATGTAAATCATTTGAGGTTTTGTAAAAACAGCTTGCAAATAGGTTTACAAAAAGGTTTACAAAAAGGAGATTACTCACATTGCTATCTTAGGGTTTTCCTTTGTTATTTCCTGATAATTATCTATTAATTACACAATGCACACGCGTTAGTATAATAATCCAATATTTACATTAGTTATACCCTCCCCGAGACAGAACTCCAACGACTACGTCGGGCAGAGCCTCAACTGCCGTTACGGAGCACTAGATCAATCGGGCAGCGTATCTAATACGTAACTGGGGGTTATGTTGGTGCATATGTCTGTCGACTTCGTCTTGTATCGAGTCTTGTACTAGATTAGAAAGATCAGGGCAAGAAATTCGAGATTTGTATGTTTGTGATCATTTCACACGAAATGGAACAAGACCATTTCGCACGAAATGGTCATTGTCCATTTCGCACGAAATGGGTCTTGCTCATCTCATACGAAATGCTCAGCCTATATATACCTGTCCTGTTCATTTCGTATGTAACTTTCCGATTCCAGAGCCGAAGTGCTGCTGAAGTGTCTACTCGCTGTAAAACGTTGTTATATCAATCTAAAAGACAATTAGAGTGAATATCAAGCTGTAATCAAGTCTGTATCATTGTTTTCCGCCTTTGATATTGATTGAACTCTTCTGATAGACTCGTTTAGATCGATTCTCGATCCTCCAAGTGGTATCAGAGCTCAGGAGGAGGATTTCTTACCGAATTCAGCTTGATTTCATCATTATTCTGATTTCTACACCTTCTTTTCATAATTAACCGTGAAATCTTGGTTAAAATGGATTGAATTTCACATATAACGTGCGAAACATTGTTTTAATAAATCCTTGAAAGAATTAGACCTAAAATCGACCTAAAACTTGTTCAAACTGTTCATTTTGCTTGAAAACATGCTCGGTTAGATGACATCAGCAACATTTCGTATGAATTGAGCTTTCATTTCACACGAAATAGACTCATTTCGTTTCAAAGGATCATTTTGCATGAAACATAGTTCATTTCACATGGATTGGATACATCAGACCTCATTTCGCACGAATTCAAGCCATTTCGCTTGAAGAGTTCATTTCGTTTGGATAAGTGCATTTCGCTTGAAGAATGCATTTCGTTTGAAGGATCCATTTCGCGTGAATATCATTTCGTTTGAATAGTCTGATTTTGTGAAATTTTGATACCGAATCATGGAAGAAGAATTTTACAACGCGTTTGCTACTCCGATTACTATTGCACAGAACACAATGTTAGAAAATGAAACGGGCACCATGCAAAAACCGCCAAAGTTCATGAATATTGAGGAGTATAAAGGATGGGAGGAGCGATTTGAAAATTGGGTTCAAGCAAATTACCTGGATGCTTGGGAATGTGTTGAAACAAAATATGTTAGACCGGTGAATGATGATGAAGAGGTTATTGCTATTAAAGATCTAAGTGTTGAGGAGAAAAAGAAATACAAAGATGAAAAGATGATGACTAGTCTATTGCATCAAGCTGTTAAAGAAGATATCTTGGTTTTACTGCAACACAATTGAAGTGCATATTCAATTTGGAAAGCATTAAAATCGAAATTTGTTGGAAGTAAAGAGATGATCAAGAACAAAAAATCACTTTTAAAAAAGGATTTCGATCTATTTCGTGGTTTAAGAACTGAAAACACCAAGCAGATCATAGAAAGATATTGCAATCTGATAGTTAACATGAAGAGGTTGAGCATTACAAAAGATAATGAAGAATTGATTGAAAAGTTGGCTGATGCGTTGCCACATGATGTTTGGGGCACGTATCTTATGATGTTGAGAAATACAAAAGATTTTGGCAGTCTAACACTGGGAAAGTTTATTGAAAAACTTGAAGCTCAAGAGATGGAACAGCGGAAGGTTTCAAGAATGAAATATTTTGATGGTGAACAAGATATTGGTTTATATTACAAAGGAGGTATCAGTGATAAGACCAACATGTCACCAAAGATCGAAACTGCATTCAACGCTAAAAGTTCTTCTGGAGGGTCATCTCAAGGATCAAACAGCAAAACGGGATTTTCTTCATATCCATCATTTGATCCAAACTTTTCAGCAACCAAGAATGGAAAGATGTTACAATGCAACATTGCATTAAACCTTGAGAATGGTCAGAATTTCTCAGAAGATGTTGCAAAAGGTCACATGTCTTTGTTGGTAACTGTATTAGAGTCATATGAGAGTTTAATTGCAGGACGGATCGGAAATCCAATGTTGACAAAAGAGGATTACGATCAGGTTGATGCTGAGGAGATGAAATTGATGGATATAATGTGGTGTTTGGCTAGTGTGTTGAGAAGAGCTGAGAAATTCAAGCAGATCACAGGAAGAGATGACTTCCGTGATGCAAATGTTTCTACTTTAGGTTTTGATAAATCTAAAGTTACTTGTTTTCGTTGCAGGGAAAAAGGGCATTTCAAGCGAGAATGCACAAATCGCGAAGCAAGTGGAGCTCAAAATCCTTTTAACAACAATGATTATTATCGAAAAGCGATTTATCATCAAGTTGCTCAACAACCACATCAACAACAGCCACAAACTGCTCATGCAAGGAAGGAAATTGAAGAATCAAAGAAAGCTTATATGGTGAATCAAGATGATGAAAGTTTGTCCAAAGGATTCAGTTGGGATAAATATATTTCAGCAGAGAGTAAAGGATGTTTGATAAACAAAATGATAGATCAAGATGATGAAAGGCTACCAAAAGGTTTTAGTTGGGATGACTATGATCCTAACAAAACTTCAGATCATAAAGCTTTTGTTGCTCGAGTTGTTGAAGATAGTGATAATGATGAGTATTATGCAAACAGAATGAAAGAGCACTTAAGAATGCTAGAAGAGAGTGATGACAGTGATGATAGGAAAGTTCGAGTGAAAAAGAAGAAAGTTAAAAAACAAGTTAGCAGTGATGATGAAGAAGTTCGTGTGATAAAGAAAAAGGTAAAAGAAGTTCCATCTTTCACGGTTGAAGCAGAAGCTGATGCACGAAAGATTCCTGTGAAATGTGAAATCTGTGAAGCAGTGAAGAAGCAAAACAATACTTTGATTCATAACATGAATAGATTGAAAGAATCCTATGATGTTCTAAACAAAGCAATGGATCAATACAATCAATCAAGCAGTGAACAAGCAACAGCTATGAAGACACTTCAAGGAGCTTTCATGACTAAGCAGAAAATCGTCAATAATTACATTGAGAAATGTGCTGTGCTGGAACAAAAACTGGAAACTCAGAAGATTGAAACAGAAAGGGTAAACAGGTTGTTAAAAAGTTACTCATGTACTTCTTATGTTATTGACAAAATTTATCCAACCGTTGAAGGCATGAAGGCGTTTGAAGTTGAGGATACTGAAGAAAAGCATTCTGGTAAGAAACCTAGTGCCAGTTATACCAAGTGCCCGCCTCCGCTTGAAAATGGATATTCTCCATGAAATCCTAATTCGGAGAGAGTAAAAAAGGCAACCAATTTACAGTGGGAATCTGGGTCTTCAGATAATTTGCCAGACAATATTGATGTCACTTTCACTTCATCTGATACTGATCATGAATCAGAGTTAATAAAGAAAGTGGTCGATCAGGTGTTGGATAAAGATGAATCCGAGGAGTCAAAGTCGGAGTCAAATTCAGAGTCAAAGTCTGAAACGTCAAGTCCAACAGTCAAAAAGGGCAAACGGGTTTACAATAAAGAGTTTTTGTTATCAAAATCTAATTTGAATGATGAAACATTCAAAGTAGCATATACTTTGAATGATTCTGACAAATTATATTCTGATGAAGAATTTCCAATAAGAGGTGTTAAACCAGAAATGATAAAAAAGGTTTTCAAACTAACAGAAATTAATATTTCTGAAATAAAAGATGAAAATCTTTCTGAAAAACCTAAATCTTACACCTCAAGAGTTCAACAACGTTTAAACAAGAAAAAGGGTTACAGTTCTGGTTCAGGTTATCGAAAGAAACCAAACCATAACGGTAATTTAAAAAAGAAAGGTCTTGGTTTTATTCCACCGAAAAATGATAAAAATGAGAAAAATTATAGACCAAAAACTGTTTTTGTTTCAGGAATATCATCTGAAGAGGAAAAAGAGCAGTTGTTCAGAAAGCAGACAAACAAAGAATTCCTTGCGAAGAAGCAAGAGGGATTGAAGAAGGAAATTGCTCAGAAAAAGGAGACAAGAACCTGTTTCCAATGCAAAATAATTGGTCATATTGCCGGGAATTGTCCAAAGGCAATCCAAACAAAATAGGAAGTCTCTGAAAAATTGAAAGGAAAAATTGTTGAAAATGAACCACCAACCAAACAATTTAAAATTTTCAAAAATTCAAAATTTGAGGTTGGTGAGTGTTCAAAAATTTTTTACAAAAGAAGAGTGAATCTTAATAACCAAAAGTGGGTTGTTAAGAATTCAGATGCTAGTTCTGGCGATGAATCTGATTCGTCAAAGTCAGAGGAGCCACAAGTTGTGATAAAAGGTGAAAATTCAGTGCCGCCATTTGATGATGCAAATTTTCCACCATTGCGGGGTGAAAAGTTAAAAATTGGCAAAATTGATATCTCAAATCAATTTTTTTCTAAAAAGAAAGAATTTGATGTTGAAAAAGCCTTTAACCCCACAGTTAAAAATATTTTTGGAAAAATGATTGACGGGAAGGTCAAAGGGGTAAAGGAATTCTATGAGAAGAAAACGAAGAAACCATGTGAAAATGGGTCATCCCAGGTTAGTAACTGGGATATAACCTATTATGATTAAACTCTGGACTTGCCAGAGCTCCCAAGTTGGTAATCGTGGAGCAGGAATCGGCATCTTTCTTGAAAATGTTTGTTTGGTAAACAAACAAGTGGTAGTTTTCTTGAAAATTGTTATAGTTTATTTTACAAGTGGTATGGTTGGTAAGTGAATCTACAAGAGATTGAAAAAGACTTTTTCACCTACAAGTGGTTAATCAAGGTCATTAAGTTGAACTTGAATTAACTTTCATTCAAATGGTTGAGAAACAAAGTGATGATCATATCCCCTAATCTACAAGTGGTTTGTGAAATCAACAAAACTTATTTTCCGAAAAAACCATTTTGATTAAAATAAACTTAAGTGTTTTAAAATCTTAATGGGAAAATAGTTTGTTGTCAGGGGGAGTTCTGATTGTTTATGCCAAATGGATGGCGATTTGAAGCAATTCACATCGGTTTGTCAAATTTTCTTTAAATGGTTTTGAATTTTAGGGGGAGCAAGATTCTGAAAATCCAAAAACATTAGAAAATTTGAAAAAGCCAAAGACATTTGAAAAATAAAAAAAGAGTTTCGTTGTGAAAAAGAGGAAATGATAGTACATCAGTGGACAATCACAGCATGCTAAAGAATTGGAAAGTCAAAATGTGATAAACGGTCTCACTGATGATATGCCAGTAGGTTTTTACACGCTTAGTAGATTGTATTCGAGATATAAACCTAAATATCAAACTTACTTAGCTCGTGGGGAACATCTCTCGGATATATGAGTAACCCCCGAAATCTTGTTTGAAAGGTTTTATATTTCTGACATACTAGGTCTTTGTGCGTGGTGATATCTGGGGTATTATACCTGGACTTCTGATTTTGCGGAAGTAATAGCCTAGTCCTCGTATAATACTTTGCATTGCTTTAATCTTAAAGCTCGCCCTCAGCATAAAAAATGATGAAACATTGAAAAAATGCTAATCATGTGCTGTTGTAAATAAAAGATTCTCTAAAGGGAACCCACCGAAAAGCGAACCATCATCTCTCTGATTTTGCGGAAGCAATAGCCTGAGCTCTCATGCTCTCGCATTAACCCCTTTACAGATATCACTAGTGTACATTCACCTGTAAGACTGAATATAGGAGTCTGGATACGGGAGTATATTCTGAGATGGGACACGCGAATAAGTTTAAGTGCTTAAAACATTAATCTCGTATCTCGAAACAGTTGAACTTTGTGTGAAAATTTAAGTGGATCAGTATACTGACAATCTAAGTGAATCGTTTAGAACTTAAAGTGTTTAAAGCTCAATGGTGCTTGTGATTTGTCTCAAAATCTGATATGATCCTCTTACACAAACTCACAAAATAATATTGTTTGTAAATATTTCTTGTATTTCTTTTATATCAAAAATCAAAAAGATTTTCAGTGTGTTTTAGCATAAAATTTTGAAAATACAAAAAGATTTTCGACAACTGATGTTGGAGAGCTGATTTTCAAAATTCCGAGTGCTATTCATGATGATCAATAGGGTTGGGAGAGTCTGTTGGTATGAAAAATGTTTTGATATGATTAAATGTCAAATTTGAATGTTTTTCCTACATGTGGTCATCAGAAATTTTAAATGTTAAATAATTTTGACCGTTTTCTGTAAGTGGTATATAAATTTGTCAAATTTTTATATTTGTGAAATTTATTGTGAGGTAGAGAATGTGCAGGTTTGCCAGGTTTCGATACCTGAGGATTTTCCGTAAAAAGGATACGCAAATTGCAATCCCAGATTATTGAAAGGGGGAGTTTGAAGAAGTTAAGGAATCAAGAGATCTGATCAAGAGAATTAGATATTGAGATTCTGGAAAAGAAAGAGAGAAGAAGAGTTAGAGATTGATGATGCTTTACACTGTTAGATACTTTGGAAGAGAGCATGTAGACTGATAAAGATTGAAGATTCGACTTTCTGAAGATTTGTACTGAAGACTCGTCGACATCCAAGGGGGAGTCTGTTGGTGCATATGTCTGTCGACTTCGTCTTGTATCGAGTCTTGTACTAGATTAGAAAGATCAGGGCATGAAATTCGAGATTTGTATGTTTGTGATCATTTCGCACGAAATGGAACAAGACCATTTCGCACGAAATGGACATTGTCCATTTCACACGAAATGGGTCTTGCTCATCTCGTATGAAATGCTCAGCCTATATATACCTGTCCTGTTCATTTGGTATGTAACTTTTCGATTCCAGAGCCGAAGTGCTGCTGAAGTGTCTACTCGCTGTAAAACGTTGTTATATCAATCTAAAAGACAATTAGAGTGAATATCAAGTTGTAATCAAGTCTGTATCATTGTTTTCCGCCTTTGATATGGATTGAACTCTTCTGATAGACTCGTTTAGATCGATTCTCGATCCTCCAGGTTATGATACTTACAACGAGGCAGAACTTCGTTAATTAGGGGGTATAATGCCCGTGAATTATGTATACTATAGAGAAATTGAGAGAGAAAGTTGTGTGTGAGCGTTGAAAACTGAAAGTTGATGCCCCTATTTATACTTCTGATCGACCGGTCTCTAGCGGCCCGCGTAAGATCCTTAAGGGGTCTTCGCGGCCCACGACGTAGGGGTGTAGGTTTTAGCTGTGCTGATTCACTAAACTAGGGTTGACACGAGTTAGCCACGTGGCAGCTCAGGGTGTCGCCCTGATCCACAGCTGTCGCAGCCCGCGTAGATCATAGTCAACACGTTCGCGGCCCGCGAGCGAGGACTAGATTTTGTTTTTATTTAATTTTTTACTAAATGAAGTATTTAGGGTCCATTATTCGTATACGGGGGGTATTTTAGGGCGTATAGGGGCACTCTAAATATATTAGGGGTGTCGGAAATAATTTTAGGAGGGTTGTTATACTGACCCCCTTATGTTTATTGCCAAAAAATTCATTGTTGCAATTCTGTTTCACCATCACCATTTACCGTCTCTTTCACGAGAACTTCAAAACCTTCTAGCCAAATACCCACCATAGCCCCAACGTCGACGGTATTACCTACCTCCTGAATGTAAACTGACATCTCTGTTTCCGACAATACAATGTCAGCGCCGACCTGAGACGGAGGCGTTTCATCGACCGGAATAGTCCCTTAATCCACCGACAAGTTACCTTCACGCGTTTCCCCATGCATGTTAACTCGATCCACTTGCTCCGAAAGTGAATTCCTACTAGGGTTATTGTGGTCAAAACAGGGCATCGGCTGCTTATCTAGTACTATAAATCTCCACTATTCTGAGTCGCAAACATCCATATAAGGGAAAGGGGATCTTTGGAGCCCTATTCCTCCATCTATACCTAACAGTGGGAGTTGGACTCACCTAGTTGTTTAAGCCCCCTCGAAATTGGTCCACACTACCCCATGGGCCCACACGGAAACTAGTTGCCAGAACCCTGGATGGGACCCACCAACTTTTCACATGTTCTAGGAACTATCCAAGCAACCATTTTCCTCCCAACCCCATGCATAGGTGCATCCTCATCTCTAGGCCCATAATTGCCAATCGACATTTTCGATACCCAAAAGAGATCGATCATCATTCTTCCTCCCACCCGGCGTAAGTGGTTGTCGGATCTCTCCATCCTCCATCTCATCATCTTCCGCCACCGATTCTAATGTCTTCAATGAAGAACCTCCAACCAATGTCAAATCTTCGAACATCATCAACCCTCCCCCCCCCCCCCATTGTTACAATAATCCATCACCCATATTCTATGTTGATCCTTATCCCATCGTGTAACGCCTCACTTCTTAGAACTTCCCTTATTTAGAAAGTTCGCCTTGTACTATATTTATGGAAACTCATATTATTGTGTAATCGTATTCCGTTACCAATCATTATAAACTGAAACTTTGATCGTAATAAAAACTTGATCATTTGATGTGAATTTATACCTTGATTATACATACT
>JARYGA010002835.1:0-80321 GCA_030545235.1 Helianthus tuberosus
AAATGAACTTTATGGCTTCTCAGGTATATATACATAAAACCCTTATCTTTTTTCATGTTTTAGATGTAGAGATAATAGATCTGTGTGTTTTTGTAGTGTTTCTTGCATAAGGATTCATACCCATTTAGGTTTTTTTGTTCAAGAATTGATTTTTTTGCATAAAGATTCATACCCATTTAGGTTTTATGTTCAAGAATTGAATTTTTTTTTTTTTTTTTTTGCATTAAGATTCATACCCATTTAGGTTTTAAGTTCAAGAATTGATTTTTTTTTGCCTAAAGATTCATACCCATTAAGGTTTAAGTTCAAGAATTGAATTCTTACATAAAAAATGTCAAACCTATTAAGGTTTTATGTTTAAGAATTGATTTTTTTGCATAAAAAAGTCAAAACCATTTAGGTTTTAAGTTCAAGAATTGAAATCTTGCACAAAGATTCATACCCGTTAAGGTTTTAAGTTCAATAATTGAGATCTTGCATAAAAAAAAATCATACCCATTAACGTTTTTAAAAGTTCAAGAATTGAATTCTTGCATAAAAAAATCATACCCATTTAGGTTTTAAGTTCAAGAATTGGATTATGAACTCAGATCTTAATATTGGATAAAATAATTGATGTTGGTATTGTTTGTAAATTGTTGAAATTGATGGATGAATTGGGGATTTACCTTGTGCAATTTGATAGAGCTGGATATGGAGAAAGTGACCCGTTTCCGAAACGGTCGCTAAAGAGTGAAGCAAGTGATATTCAAGAACTTGCAGACCAGTTGCAGCTTGGATCTAAATTCTATATCATTGGTGTGTCAGTGGGATCATGTCCCACATGGAGTTGTGTCAAGGACATACCCCACAGGTTTGACTTGGTGGGATTGAGTCGGGTCACCGGAAAGGGTGTGTTTGGAAGTGTTCGCCGGAGAATTGCCAGAGAAGATGACTTGGTACTTGAGGTCACAACATCAATGGATTGAAGGTATTGTTTTTCCTTTGTTTTTATGATGATTCTAGAAGCTTATACTACCATTTTGATTAATTTGTTTAGAAATGGGTAGATTCGGGTTAACGGGTCAAATGGCTAAAAAAAAATAATAAATGGTTTACTTGCTAATGACTTCGATAAGGTATAGCAAATGCACACACACCATTCTTTTAAAAATGTGATATTGTTGTTCATCTTAATGCTAACTGGTTTACATCTCATGACAAAGTTAATGTCGCATGATATAACCTCATGATGCTTGGGACTGTTAATTTGTTGATGGTCCAGAAGTAATTCATGGATTTAGGAGGATTGTAGTCTGAACTTCAATATCAAACAACATACCATGTGTTTAATATGGTTAGTAATGGAGTGCTTGATGTAGTCTAATGCAAGTTTTTAAATTCACATACTGGAGAGTAATAGCAGGTTATCTAATGTAATTGTTTTTCATTATTTAGACAAGTTCTCTATGGAATATTGGAAATAAGTTGGCATTTTAAGTTGAGTTTAATGTTACTACAATGTGCCTTTTGGTGTTTGTGAAGGTAATAATCCATTAGGTTTTACCTACTGAGCATTTTGAACAAAGAAATCCTTTAATAAAACACGGGCAAGAAAATAGATGAGTGGTTCACTACATTACTGATGCGGTTCACTACCTAACAGGTAATTTTGTCATAGATGCTGGATACAAAACTGGTTAGTCTCCGGATTGGCTCTCAAGCCTGGGAAGGAAAGTCATTTTGCATCTCAATAACTTAATTTTTTTGGTGAATTTCTTTTAAATCACGTGCAAACTGTATTTTATAGGTCTTGGTCTTGCAAATGTCATACATGTACCTGCAAATATGGAGGAGCCAATTGGACAAATATTAATGAGAATAGAGATTCGGAGTTTACGTCTTGATTTAAAAAAGATTTATATTTTATTGATGGCTTTCTTTCGTGATCATTCATTAATTTGGTTCTCTAATATTTTGTGTATTATCTATAGGAATAAACGAAATTTACGGTTCAAAAAAAAAAAAAAAAACGTTAACAATTACATAAAAATAAATTGATGGTAGTATGAATAAAGGTTATGTTGGAGTAGTTGAATTTGATATATATAATAAACACATGTAATAAATAGCAATTAATTAGGAGTAGTGTTTTTTTTTTTTTTTTTTTTAAACGGCAAATTTAGATCACTGACGGACCACTGGAGTATCATCGTGCCACCAGAGGAACCACCCGATCATATCCATCTCTACTAGGCATAATGCCACACCAATTCAGGAGGAAACCCAATAAATATGGGAAAACCCCCATTGTGGGAATCGAACCCAGGACCTATTGGTCCCAAAGCCTTATCCCACCACCAAGATGCCACTAGGCTATAAAGCCATGGGCAGTAGTGTTTTCTAAAAAGTAAAAAAAAAAACATAAAAAAGACCATTTACTTCTAATCGTCATTTACATATCACCGGACAAAGGTGGGAATAAGTCAAGAATTATAAAATTATTATGGGAATATGTTAGCAATGATGAGGCAAAAATGCTCTTATAAAAAAAACCATATACTCTCTATGGCATTCTTCTAACTTATTTGAGTGATTTTTTTATTTACTTTTTAAAATCCATATATTAAGCTCTGGTTTTAATATTACGAAAAGTTTAATTAAAACCTATCTCATATTTAATCAAATTGTATGAACTTTTCCAGGTAAATTTAACCTGTTGTCACTCAAATAGCTATCCATGTGACATTCGGTCTATTTAACAACTGATTACATTAATATTTTTTTGGGATAGTTTTTTTTTTCTTTATTTCAAAAAAGAATAATATCCACTGGACATCACCCATCCATGTTTCAGTTGGTTTATTTATTTATTTATATATATATACAATTATTTTTAAACAGTAAAAGGGAATATATTCCACTAAGAAAGCCTAAAAGAAGTTAGATAACCACAAAAAGAAAACAAGAAAACAAAGAAAAACACTAAAGAGATTACACCAACCATGCTCAAACACGCCAACCTAAAACCCCTACACTCATGGAGGATGTCTAGGCGAAAATGTCCTTCCTTTCAACTTCGTGGATTTGGAACCAGAAAACGAGTACGACGTTGTAAAATTGTCGCCGTCGTCGCATCGCGAAGGTTTACATCCTTTTAAAACTCTTTAAATCCCCATGACCGGTTTTGAAGTACCTTAACCGAAAATTTGGATTTTAGTTATGACCCAAGTGAACTAAACCTTATCATGCACACCTTAGAATTACTAACAAGTGTTGTGTTTTCCATTGCATAGCGAATTTGGTTTAGCCAACTCTATCACAGGGCGCCAGATTAATCAACAAAGGGTTAGCACCTCCGAACTCTTCCATCTACATAGTATTTTCGAGCAAGCTCCTTGTAATATTGCCCACGAGCTTGCTGCATATTTTTCTACCCAACAAACAAATCCCCTGAGAAGTCTCATGAGAGGATCTTACATTACGAGAATAGCAAAATCATTAGGTGTCTTAAGTGACCAGATTATCCAAGGATTATCTCCACCAAAGGCACCTGGGATTGTAAATTGTAACACCATTAGGCTAAACCCTGTTCTTAACTATACACCAACTCAACCATTCCAGTTGGAGGGAGCTCCATTTGTCTTAGATAGTACCTCCCCACAAAATCTACAACAATCATTGTTGCAATTTCCTTCATCATCTTTTTATCGATATGATATGCAGCCACAACTTCCTTACATACAAGAGCATATTACAACCAACCTATCCCAACCATTAGCACCAAACGTCTCACAAGTTTATCGATATGATATGCAACCACAGCTTCCTTACATACAAGAGCATATTACAACCAACCTATCCCAACCATTAGCACCAAACGTCTCACAAGGCTTCTCACCGATAGTCTTCGAGGAGGATCCAACGACGCAAGAAGAATTGTTTGCTGAAAGCATGATGAGTAAACTAACGGTAAACAATTATACTATTGAAAATTGCCACTCCCGCCGCATCGCGCGGGTAAGTGACTAGTATATATATATATATATATATTATACTTTTTCACCAAAACACACATAATACACAAAATGTATAATTCTATGTTTCAATTAATAGTCTCACATAATAGTATCGTACAATAAACTGGTGCGGGAGAACCCGAAATGTCACATTATATTTGGCATCTATAGGTAACATTTCCAATAACCCAGTCAAAGGTAGTGTTTCTTTTGGAAAATGTCCATGATTAGGGTCAAGGGCATTATGGTGTTGTACTGTACAACTCAATAATGGATGATGTTATTGTTATGTATATTACCAATCGTTGTAACAGTTGATGCACATTGCATGGCAACAGTTAGGCAAGACTATCTTGTTGCAGTTGATGCTCTAAGAAGATCCCACATTCATCTTCTCGTTCCAAATCCTTAATAGTGAACTTTTTGTCCTTTTCCAGTTTCTTTAGGTCCGATATCTCTGGGCTCTGCTTTGGATGGTTATCGCACTACACCAAGTCATAGTATAGCCTTCTAATAGACCACAATATGATGGCTGTAGGGATTAAGATTAACCAATAATCAATCACATGTGCAAAAAAGATATAAAATTTATGTGATTCACACGATAAGGTAAGAGTAGCATAATGGATGGACAGGTAACGGTCAAAATGGCCTTAAAAGTACACTTTTGGCTACTTTTGACCCGTTTAACCCATTTTCTTTTATAGTTAACTTCTATAAATTTTATATAATTGAATTGTTAGAGAAAGCTACAACCCAAATAGGCCCTGACCCATTTTTTGAATGACTAACCATAAAAGTCGCTAACAGTTGCGTTCGTTACATTACTAGAAATCTTTGGTCTACCATCGGTATAAACCTGTAACGAAAGATATTTTATTAGTTATTTGTTACGAACTAATAACTATTTGTAGATACTAGATTACTTTCTAATCATTTGACCTTCTCTTTTGCCATTTGCGGGTCTCATTTCTATTCCCAACTCTATGATCTTCATAAAGAAGTTTCTTGTTTTGTGGTTTAAGACGTGTGTCTGGTGAGCAAAATCAAAGAGCTAACCTTACAGATGGAGATATGGAATTGATTCAAGTATCTAGGCAGGAGGTGTGTGCAAGAAGAATCTATCCATTGTAGCAAGAACATAATGAGAGGCGTTCATTGATCATGGACAAATTTCATTTGAAATCACGCACCATCTTTGGCTCTAGGAATTGCAGCAGCCCTGCAAAATATGAAGCAAAATACAAAAAAAAAAAAAAATCAGAATATGAGATAAAAATATTAATAATATATCATCGTCTCGTTATATATTGAACACATTACGTAGAGAAAAGAAAAAGATTCGTTCGCGTCTTTTTCCTACATTTCTAGGTTCCAAACTCACTTTTATATATAAGATCCAAAAAGTTAATGAAATTATATAACTAAAACAACTAAAAAACTAAGATGTATTTCCCAAAACCCACATAAATTCTATAAATGAGAGCATAGAATTGGAATTCTGGTAATAAAATGCTGATTTTATAGATATAACATCTAGGATATAACAAGCTGAAACATGAAGAGTATCAGCTGAAACGTGTATGAATGAAAATTACCTTGCGAGTATTCATGACAGCTGCTTTATACAGAGCTGTTGTTCCAGGATAAACTGTGATGAAACACTGGTTAAATCCGATGATTAACTAGCTGGGTCGTCTCTTTTGTGGGTTCAATCTTCTTTCTTACTCGCCAAAAGACTGAGTCCTGCAAAACAGTAACACCGTTAGCTCGTTAAGAGGGGAATATGGGGGTTTCCCTCTTAACCGGGCTCCGGCGTGAGAATAAGTTCTGTTCTGAGAAGATAAAACAGTGCGTGTTAAGAGTGAGAGTGAGAGGAATCGAATGAATGTAACCTGAATGATGAAGGGTCCTATTTATAGCTGGAGGGTGAAAGAGGGAGGAGCAACCTTGCCAGCTGTTATGGGGTGCCAGCTGTTCGACCAAGGGGAATATCCTCTTGGTCTCCTCTGCTGTGGTCAGGATGGTCGTACACGTGGCGCGCCCATATTTATCCATGCTGGAAACATCGTACTGTTGCTGTCGGTCTGCTCCTTGATTTGATGCCAGTCTACATGGCGCTTGAAGAATGGTGACATGTATTGTCCTTTATGTGGGAAGGAGCATCTTTGGTGCCACCTTGACGTCTTCCAGAAGCTTCCAGAAGTTTCTGGATTCGCTTGCTGATGTAGGCGCCATGTAGGATGAAAAAGTGGTGTGGTCCTTGCCATGTGGGATGCGGAATTGGGATCATACCTCTTCAAGTCCCCCTAGTCCAGTGTGCCTTCTAGCTGAGTTGATCGTCTAGGAGGGATTCTGGACTTATAAGGGTAGTGGTTGTTGGCCTTTGTTCGAATACATGTTTGTAATTTTGCATTTTTGGGCTCATTGGTCGCATGGCGCGTGCCATATGGTAATGATTTTACAAAAATGAGCTAAGTGGACGCATGGCGCCTGGCGTGTTGTTAACTTTGCAAGGTTGAACCAACTGGACGCGTGGCGCATGGCGTGTTGGTAAATTTGCAAGGTTGAGCCAACTGGACGTTTGGCGCATGGCGTGTTGGTAACTTTGCAAGGTTGAGCCAACTGGACGCGTGGCACATGGCGTGTTGGTAACTTTGGAAAGTTGAGCCAATTGGACGGGTGGCGCATGGCGTGTTGGTAACTTTGCGAGATTGAGCCAACTGGACGCGTGGCGCATGGCGTGTTGGTAACTTTGCAAGGTTGAGCCAACTAGACGCGTGATGCATCGCGTGTTGGTGCTTCCTTCTGAAAGAAGTTTCCTTCATTGGATAAAGACAAATGATGTGACTGTCTGATGTCCCTGTCTTGTCGGAGGTGAACAGGCGCCTTTTTAGTGGTGTCAGACGTGTGCCGCCCACGCTCCCTAAAACGGCGGTAACGGTTTCTCTCTCCGCTGACGTGGCTTCCTCCTGTTGGGTGACGCTCTGATTTCCTGATGGCCCACTATCCATCGCATTAAATGCGATGGGTATAAATACACGACGGTTCTTTCCTTCCCTTCACTTTTTCAAAATTTGAACAAGCAGTTTCTTCCCATACTTCTTTACTTTCTCCTTCTTCTAAGTTCCTTCGAATTTTCTTTCATCATCTTCTTTCGGTATGTCTGCTGGAGCCAATCCTACCGTTAGGAAACGAAAGTTTAAGGGGAGGAATCCTCCAGGTCCTGATCGGGCAACAATAAGTTGGAAAGAAGACGAGTTCCACAATTTGGTTCGGGATACGGGTTTTCTCCCGGAGTGGGGAACTCAGTTTCCTACCCCAGGTTCTACCGCCATGGATGCACCTCCTGGTTACATTACTTTGTATACGGCCTTTTTCTGGGAAGGTAACTTTAGGCTCCCTATGACGAAGTTTAGTGCCGATGTATTGAGGAACTATGGGCTCCATATCTCTCAAATCAACGCTATTGGGCTTCCTCGTGTTACCCATTTTGAGTTTATCTGCAGGGCCAACCGTGTTGAGCCAACCTTTGAGATATTCAACGTTTTTTACATTGTGACTTACACCGGAGGTTTTTACTCTTTTAACTCTCGGACTAGTGGTGTTCTCCCTTGTAGTTCCAATCCTCCGAAAAGCCTACATGATTGGAAACAAAAGTTTTTTTACATTCGGCGTGGTGTTATCCCGGTAGATATGCACTATCGATCAGAGAGTGAAGGGATCCCGAAGGTAGACGTGACAGTGGACTTTGGCAACCAGGAGTGGTACAAGAAGGTGACGCACAAAGCCACTGCTATTTCTCAACTGGAGGAGAGGGCATTGGTTGGTGCTGGTATGAGCTTGCGGTGGATTCCGAAGAAACCTCTGGGTGTTCTTGTTTACGGTTATCAAGGCAAATGTATGTAATGTTTCTTAGTTGTTTGCTTTTTTCTCTGGTTATTAGTGTGTTCTTCCTCATTTCTTTGTATTTCGCAGTTGGGTACAGCTAGTTAAATGTTCTTGACGCAAAGGCCGGTGGTGCTATGGTTGAGGCGGTTCAAGAGGATGGGAAACCGACATGGTTGGACCAGATCCGCAACCGTTTCTTGCATCCTACTAACGAGAGTTTTGCCACTTATGCAAACACTGTTTTAGGTGTGGATGGTGAAGATGATGTTGATGATGCTACTGACCCCACTCAGGAGGAAGTTGTTGTTCTTTCAAGTGGGGGTTCTGATCGATCTCTTGAAGGCTTAACTTCTCATTCCCTGCGTGCAGGTCCAGCGCAAGGGGTTGTGCATGAACCTATTAATGAACCTGTTGTTGTTGATGTTGAGGTGCCGGTTGAGACTGCTGATCAATTATAAATTCGGAGAAAAACAAAAGCAGACAAGTCAGAGGGGAAGGAGAAGAGGGCTGAGGAAAAAGCAACTGAGACTCCTCATAAGCGACCCTCTACCCTTCCTGTCCTAGATTATGTTGTCATTTCTAATACATTGTCTGGTTTAGGGACCGAAGAGAAACATCGTGGGTCCGATCCTGATGACAGCGCTACCTTAACGGAGATGATGAAGAAGAAAGCTCTTGCAGATAAAAAACAGAAACTGGATGAACAAGCTGTGACAACTCGAGTTTCCAGGATTCTATCTTCACGTTATTGCACGTTAATTGTTTAAAGTTGTTTGTTTACACGACTTGTTTGCCTTGTAACCGTATACGTTTGTGATATGTTAAAGCGTATTATGAATATTGTATTTTCATTTATATGATTAGTATGTTGATGTGGTTATGTTGATGTGATTAGTCTTATAAACTTAGGCATTATTTAAAACTTAGAAAACCCTACTTGATGAAACATAGAGTTTCACCACAACTCCTGCTCGACGAAACTGGGGATTTCGCCAAGCCACCACGACGAAACATGGGGGTTTCGTCACCCCTTTTGCTGTTTCGTGGACATGGGCTTCGGCCAAGACAAGGCCCAACTGTGATTCGCATACTTTCATTTACGTAATCTGCACGGAGAATTTTTTTAGAAACCCTAGTATCTCGTTCTCCTCTCTAGTATCGACGGCAGCCATTCCCTCATACTGAGCTTTTCCCCTCTCACCGGTTCGAGTATGGTCAAACCTTCGATTCTCCGGTGAGTGTGACAACGCTTGCCCTAATATGTATTGTTTGATTAAGTGTTATATAAATTGTTGACTGCTTACTGTTGATGCAAAATCATGATCAGGTATGTGAGCTATTGGGATATTCTATTGATGATACAGATATAGAAATCATCTAATGTGTAAATTAAAAATATCGATATGATCATACATGAAATAATCTGTTGCGAAATTCTGAAAACCTAGTAGTGTAGGGGTTTCTCGGTATTATTGATTTGAATAGATTTTGATCAGTGATATAAGTTTTCGGTAATGATGAATCGGTGAAGCGGTATTGGTGCTATATGTTAGATTGTTTAAGGTTAACACATGATTCTGTTATGATTGGTATGATAAATGGTATCGATGATTGCTATATGATTGTATGATTGCTGTGTGATATGATCGGTGGTTAGGGTTTCTGGGTAATCATCAGTTACACGACGTAACTGACTTAATGGACGAAACGCCGATGATGACGAAATGGGTGCGTTTCCCAGGAGGATAATCACGACGAAACAGGGGAGTTTCGCCGAAGACAAGCACGACGAAATAGGTGAGTTTTGTCGAAGGGTGATCACGACGAAACTAGGGAGTTTCGTCAAATTAGGAATCTGAACAGTAACTAAGTTTGATTCAGTTAGGAGTTAACTGAGTTAGTTATGGGTCGTTAAATGCAACTCATGTGTATATGCGATTAAGTGCTAAATGCTATGAGACGTCTGTTACTTGAGCTATACTTTATGATCATGATTTATACTTGAACTATGTGAATATAAACTGACTGTTAATGCGTGCATACCATAGGCATTGACTGATTAATTGGAATCATGTAATTAATCAACCGAGCAAACCAAGGTGAGTTCACACTTCTAAGGCATGGGATTCTCGGTGGGTTGGGAATGGGATTGAATAACTACGACAGAACTTGTACATATACCACTACTAGACTACTTACCACCATCCTCGGATTGGGAAGGATGCCAACGCTAAATCTAGGTACTCGCTACGTACCTCTGTCCTCGGATTGGGAAGGGCACTTACGTAAAACGTAAGTAAACTCATACTTATCACTGTCCTCGGATTGGGAAGGGCACTTACGTAAAACCTACGTAATCTCACACTTATCACTGTCCTCGGATTGGGAAGGACACCTATAGATACAACTAGTCTAGTAATATACAACATGGGAAGCCCCCACTATAGATCGTGAAGGTTTGGGAAACAAGGATACTGGGTAATACATGATTCTGAAACAAACTTACGATTTCTGAAACGAACCCAATAACTGAACAATCAAGTGTGAACTCGCTCAAACTTGTTGTTAACCCGTTGTTACATGCCTTGCAGGTCGATAGGTACTCATGGAGCTTGCACAGGGAGGCACGATCGGTGTGGGACATGGACAGTGGGTGCCATGTTAAAAACATTATAACATTTCGAACTTGATACTTATGTTGGGTTTTCACATTTATGCTTTCGCTAAACACTTAACTATATTTTGATTTGAACACCTTTTGTATTGACGGATTGAACTTTATTTATTACTTACAATGTTCAATATGATTGGTGGCTTGATCCTGGTCAGTCACGCCTCCAAGCGGTGATACTCCACGTGTGGATTTTTGGGGGTGTGATAGATTGGTATCAGAGCCATTGGTTATAGTGAACTTCGTTTTAATAAGGGGAAAAAGTTTTTGTTGAAACCAGACTATAACCTGTACAGTGCTCAACAATCCACAACGATGCTTCACTTCACGTGCAAGGCTCAACACTATAGGTGATATGGTTTATGTTTATATTGCCTACTTGCTAGTTACATAGAACTTTACTTATGGTATGCTTAGATGAACGTAACAACTATTGTTTGAAAACACATGTGTGCTTACTCTCTGCTGTCATCGCACTTTCGCGAACCTCTCTCACTTATGTTTCCTTTGATATGAAGATCATGAGTGGACGCGTTAACCTAACTCAAGCCCAGTTGGCGGCTTTGATCACTGAACAAGTTACTGCAGCACTCGCAGCTGCCCAAGCAGGAGGTATACCCATCTGTCGAAACTCACTCTAGGATCTTTAGATCCTACTCATGTAAAACAATAATTGTGCTTAACATTGTTTCTTCTTACACACACAATAGGACAGAATGCTCAGCCACCTGTATGCATATTCAAGAATTTTATGGACTGTCATCCTAGTACTTTCAGTGGCACTGAAGGGGCCGTTGGACTCCTTCACTGGTTTGAGAAGCTCGAATCGGTATTCGAAATGTGTGAATGCCCTGAGGCTCGTAGGGTGAAGTATGCCACTGGTACTCTCGAAGGCGTTGCGTTGACTTGGTGGAACGCGCAAGTTCAAATGTTAGGGCTTGCAGCTGCTAATGCCACCCCATGGAACGACTTCAAGGAACTGATCAAGCGAGAATACTGTAATCGTGATGACATCCACAAGCTGGAAGTGGAGTTCTTTAACCTAAAGATGACGGTGTCAGAGATAGAGGCGTATACGAAGCGATCAAACGAACTGGCAGTGTTATGTCCAGCTATGGTGGATCCTCCCATCAAGCGTATCGAGCTATACCTCAAAGGCTTAGTACCAGAGATTTAAAGCCATGTGACTGCTGCTAACCTTGCTACCATCCAAGATGTTACTCGTCTTGCTCATCGTCTCACAGACCATGCAGTGGAACAGAACAAGCTTCCTAAGCGTATAGGTGCTACTGCTACTGCTACTTCTGCTATTCCCAGTGACAACAAACGAAAATGGGATGGAGCCTCCAGTAAGGGTTCGACTACAATTCAGTCCCAGGCGCAGCAGCGAAAGGTTGATGACTACCAGAGTCCTGGCCAGCAATCTTCTGGTAGTCAAGGGCAGGCTGGATATCGAGGAAACCACCCAAAGTGCAACAAATGAAACAGGCACCATAGTGGTCAGTGCAACAAGGGACGTTGTCACAGGTGTCTCAAGATGGGTTATGAAGCCAAGGATTGCAGGAGCTCACGGCATGTAAATCAGAATCGTCAGCAGCAACAGCTCACCGCAGAATCAGCAACAGCAACAGGGCAACAGGGGATGCTATCAGTGTGGCGCTGAAGGTCACTTCAAGAGACACTGCCCACAGTTAAATCAGAATCAGAACAACAACAATAACCAAGGAAACGGGAACAATAATGGGGGCAACAATGGTGGAAACAATGACGGCAATGGTGCCAGGGGACGCATTTTTGTGCTTGGTCAGGGTGATGCAAGAAATGATCCAAACGTGGTGATGGGTAAGTTCCTTCTCGACGACTTTTATGTTACTGTTTTATTTTATTCGGGTGCCGATACCAGTTATGTGTCTCTAAAAGTTAGTCAAATGCTCAAGCGCACACCAACACTTATGAACACCAAGCACATAGTAGAGTTAGCAAATGGTAAAAGCCTAGAGGCCATGCATAAAATTAAGGGTTGTAATCTCGTTTTAGCGGGTCAGACCTTCTCCATCAATCTTATTCCTATAGTTCTGGGTAGTTTCGACATCGTCATTGGGATGGATTGGTTATCCCAACAGCAAGCAGAGATCCTGTGCAAGGAAAAGATTGTTCGTATTCCCTGTTATGGCAAGGAACCTCTCGTGATTCAAGGCGACAAGAGTGGTGCTGTTGTGGGCATCATCTCCTTCCTAAAGGCCCAGAAGTGTTTACGAAAGGGCCACACTGTTATTTTAGCACTTGTTACTGACGCATCATCGAAAGAGAAGAAAATAGAGGATATTCCAGTTGTACGCGACTTTCCACAAGTGTTTCCTGAGGAATTACCTGGTCTACCGCCTCATCGCCAGGTCGAATTCCAAATCGAGCTAGCTCCTGGAGCAGCGCCCATAGCTCGAGCACCTTATCGCTTAGCCCCAACCGAACAGGAAGAACTATCCAAGAAATTACAAGAACTTTTGGAAAAGGGTTTTATTTGTCCTAGCTCTTCGCCCTGGGGAGCTTCGGTATTATTCGTGAAGAAGAAAGACGGTACCTTCAGAATGTGCATCGACTACCGCGAACTTAACAAGGTATAAATAATCGTTATCCTCTTTCGCGCATTGATGACTTATTCGACCAGCTGCAAGGGTCGAGCTACTATTCCAAGATTGATCTGAGATCGGGTTACCATCAACTGAGAGTCCGAGATGAGGATATCCCTAAGACAGCATTCAAAACTCGTTACGGCCATTACAAGTTCCTGGTCATGCCTTTCGGATTGACGAACGCACCTGCAGTCTTCATGGATCTTATGAACAGAGTGTGCAAACCTTACCTGGATAGGTTTGTTATTGTTTTCATCGACGACATCCTGATCTATTCTAGGAGTCAGGAGGAACACGAGCAGCATCTGCGGATTATTTTGGAACTGCTTCGAACAGAGCAACTTTATGCTAAGTTTTTGAAATGCGACTTCCGGCTTCGTAAAGTCCATTTCCTAGGCCATGTGGTAAACAAGGATGGGATTCATGTTGATCCATCCAAGGTAGACTCGATCAAGAACTGGCCTGCACCCTGTACACCAACAGAAATCCACCAATTCTTGGGTTTGGTAATGATTTTGATCCGTGAGATAAGTTTTCGGTAATGATGAATCGGTGAAGCGGTATTGGTGCTATATGTTAGATTGTTTAAGGTTAACACATGATTCTGTTATGATTGGTATGATAAATGGTATCGATGATTGCTATATGATTGTATGATTGCTGTGTGATATGATCGGTGGTTAGGGTTTCTGGGTAATCATCAGTTACATGACGTAACTGACTTAATGGACGAAACGCCGATGATGACGAAACGGGTGCGTTTCGCCGGAGGATAATCACGACGAAACAGGGGAGTTTCGCCGAAGACATGCACGACGAAACAGGTGAGTTTCGTCGAAGGGTGATCACGACGAAACTAGGGAGTTTTGTCGAATTAGGAATCTGAATAGTAACTAAATTTGATTCAGTTAGGAGTTAACTGAGTTAGTTATGGGTCGTTAAATGCAACTCATGTGTATATGCGATTAACTGCTAAATGCTATGAGACGTCTGTTACTTGAGCTATACTTTATGATCATGATTTATACATGAACTATGTGAATATAAACTGACTGTGAATGCGTGCATACCATAGGCTTTGACTGATTAATTGGAATCAAGTAATTAATCAACCGAGCAAACCAAGGTGATTTCACACTTCTAAGGCATGGGATTCCCGATAGGTTGGGAATGGGTTTGAATAACTACGACAGAACTTGTACATACACCACTACTAGACTACTTACCATCGTCCTCGGATTGGGAAGGATGCCAGCGCTAAATCTACGTACTCGCTACGTACCACTGTCCTCGGATTGGGAAGGGCACTTACGTAAAACCTACGTAAACTCATACTTATCACTGTCCTCGGATTGGGAAGGGAACTTACGTAAAACCTACGTAATCTCACACTTATCACTGTCATCGGATTGGGAAGGACGCCTATAGATACAACTAGTCTAGTAGTATACAACATGGGAAGCCCCCACTATAGATCGTGAAGGTTTGGGAAACAAGGATATTGGGTAATCCATGATTCTAAAACAAACTTACGATTTCTGAAATGAACCCAATAACTGAACAATCAACCATGAACTCGCTCAACTTTGTTGTTGACCCGTTGTTACATGCCTTGCAGGTCGATAGGTACTCATGGAGCTTGCACAGGGAGGCGCGGTCGTTGTGGGACATGGACAGTGGGTGCCATGTTAAAAACATTATAACATTTCGAACTTGATACTTATGTTGGGTTTTAACATTTATGCTTCCGCTAAACACTTAACTATGTTTTGATTTGAACACCTTTTGTATTGACGGATTGAACTGTATTTATTACTTACAATGTTCAATATGATTGGTGGCTTGATCCTGGTCAGTCACGCCTCCAAGCGGTGATACTCTGCGTGTGGATTTTTGGGGGTGTGCCACAAGCTGCTGCTATGCTTGCTGCCAAGAAATTCAAACTTCAAAAGGAGACTCCTCCTGCACCCTCGGAGTTTGAGTTTGACATGGGTGTTTTTAGTGCAAAGAAGGGAAATATTTTGGAGAAAATATACGTGGCCTCCGCTCCTCAAGGTAGAAACTTTGCTCTTGTAAATCTTGTTATTTGGCTTTTGGATTGTTTTTTACTATCATGATTGTTTCATGGCAGATGTCAAATCTGGTAAGGCACCGCGAGGGGTTGATATTTCGAAGATTACTCCCCCCACCTCTCCACCGTGTAGGACGTTTGGTTTGTCCTCTCCTCGTGATGACTTGGGTGAAAAGAGTAAACCAGATGATGTGAATGTTGAACATGTTGGTGAAGGTGGTGGTGATGGCGCGGGAGGTGCTGGTGGAGATGATCGAGATAAAGGTATTGAAACAGAGGCAGAGTCCAGTGAAGCTACACCTCGTCGAACCATCTATACCAGGCGTCCACCGGGTGGTGGCGGTGCTACTTCGGGAGTGGTCCGGAGTCCTGAGTTTGAAAATGTCCAAGCTGGGTCTTGGAATACACATAACCCGGCTTGTGATGATCTACCGCATGCTCCCTGGTAGGGTTTAACTCAGGGCTCCCACATGAATGACATTGGTAACTGCCGAGAGTTCTTCTCAATGTCTCTCCCCCCTACTAAGAGATTGTTCCAGAAAAAGCGTAATAGGTTTGATCTGTTGGATGATCACATTCATGCTGGGGTCAACTTTTTCGCCACTTCTCAAGAGATAGTCCGAGAATGGAAACTGATGGGGGAGGAGACCCTTGAATTTGAAAATGATAAAAAAAACATTCGCTGAGGAGAGGGAGAAGTTCAATGCTAAGAAGAAGGGTTTGGTGTGGAAGTTGGCCGATGCGGAGCAAAAACTTGCACAGGAGAAGCAGGTTAACTCCAACAAACAAAAGGATTGGGAGGCCGCTTGTGAGCGGACCAATAAAGAGTTGCAGTCGCAACGTGATGCTATTGTGAGGCTATCAGGAGAGAAAAGGAAGATCAGTGAGGACGCTGAGCAGGAGCGTGTTGCGGCCCAGAAGAGGGAAGAAGAATATCTCCAACGTATAGTTAAGTTGGAAAAGCTTGTAGAGGCAAAGGTTGCTGAGTGTGAGGCTTCTGAACTTCTTGCTGAGGAAATGTCTGCTAATTGCAAGTGGTTGCTTGCTCGTGCAGTGCCTCTGGTAATATTTGTTGTTTGTTTGGTTTTGGTATTCTTTGCCGTTTTCCTCATTTGTGTGTTACTTCCCAGATAGCCGAACGTATCGCCGATTCCGAGGAATTGGCCAAGTATATATACGAGCTTGGTGAAGTTGCGCATGATCTTGGTAGTAAGGAAGGGTATGCTGAGGGAAGGGTTGCAGCTGAGTCAAAAGAACCGTTGAAGAATTTTGAATTATACAAAACTGACTGTGTTGCCCGATACGCTGAAAAGCGTCAAGAGTTTGAGTCCCTGGAGTTTGTAATTGTCAAAGCTGCTCAAAAATTGTCCCAGAAACCTAATGGTGTTGCCTTATTGAAGAAGGCCCTTGGAGATGAGGATCACGCGACTGGGGGCGCTGGTACTAGTCATCCAGAGTGAGGAAATCCGACTTGCATGCCGTGTATGGGCTTCAATAGCCCTGTAACCAGTTTGACAATTTCGTGAACAATTTATGTTTCATGAACAATTTACCTATAGCTGTCGTATCTGCAATACGTTTTGTTATTTTTGATATATTTATGTTAATATTTAGGCTTTTGTTTCCTTGCTCGTTGTGAATTTTGCTATCGTTACAATATGTGCATGTGTAATTACTTTGATTAGGTATTACGAATGAATGATGGTGCTGACAGGTTGTGTTGTGTTAGTTACAACGTTTATTCTGTCGTTTAAGCACACGAGCTGATTCGTATATACGAAGTTATCGAGTTACAGGTTATTGTGTGGACCCGGCTGTGTTTAGCTTTAGGGGTCTTACAATTTTTGTTTACTGTTTTCGATGCTTTCATGTTTATGTGGGCACGAAGTATTTATTTTGCGTTTTCTAGGCTTTGGTTGTGTTTCTGACACGGTTGTGCACTTAGTTTTGACTAGCCTTGGAGGTCTACAACGTTTCCTAAGGTCGAGCCATTGAAGTTTTCGTGTATACCCAAAGTAATATATGCAGTTGTAACGAAAAATTCTCATGAGACAAGATAGCCAAACACTTCTTGTATTAGTGCTAAATGTGTTGGTGCACAGCCATTACAAGTACATAAAAAAAACTTTGATTGTTTACATGTAGCATCTTCTTAGCTGCTGGGCATTTCAGGTTCTTGGGACCTCTTTGTTGTCCATGGTACGCAATTTATACGCCCCTTTCCCAAGGACTTCTTCTACAACATAAGGCCCTTCCAATTTGGGAGCTAATTTTCCTTGTTTTTCGGCGTTGGACGCCTCATTGTCCCTTAGGACATAATCCCCTGGATTGAACTTGCTGACTCGAACCTTGGAGTTATAATACTTTTCCAGCTTTGTTTTGTATTTCGCTTCATTGATTGCCGCCATCTCTCTCCTTTCTTCTAGGAGGTCAAGATCCAACCTCCTTTCTTCTTCATTGTCGATCAAGTTCATGGAGAGCATTCTTGGTGATGGCAGTCCGATCTCTGCTGGTATCACAGCCTCAGACCCATAGACTAAACTAAACGGTGTTTCTCCGTGGCTTGTTTTGGGCATTGTCCTATGGGCCCATAATATACTAGGTAGTTCATCAACCCAGCCTCTTCTTTCTGTTCCCAAGTGTGCCTTAATGCCATCTACGATGCTCTTGTTAACGGCTTCGACCTGGTCGTTCCCTTGTGGGTGCACAACCGAAGAAAAGGCATGTTCTATGTGTAGTTCTTTGAACCAGCGTTGGAGATCGTCGGCAGCAAAATTTGTCCCATTGTCGGTGACAATTTTCAGTGGCAGCCCGAAATGGCATATGATCTGCTCCCAGATGAACCTTTTAACTACGGTAGATGTGGTTGACGCGAGTGCTTTTGCTTCCACCCATTTTGTGAAATAGTCGACTACGACTATTATGAATTTCACTGCGCCCGGGGCTTCCGGAAAAAGGGCCAATCATATCTATCCCCCACTGTTGAAACGGCCACGTCCTTGTTACTGGGACCAGATCTTTTTTAGGGCGCATCGTTTTTGGTGCGTGCCTCTGGCAGCCGCTGCATTTTCTCAGAATTTTCACTGCATCTAGATGCATTCCTAGCCAGTAATATCCGACATTCATGACTTTGGCTACTACCATCCTCGAGCCAGCATGGATGCCGCAGATGCCCTCGTGTACTTCTCGAATCAGGTAGTTTGCGTCTTCTGGGTTGACGCATCTTAACAACGGTCCTAAGTAGGATTTTCGACACAATATTCCGTCGACCATCTAGTAGTGTTCGGATTTGTATTGTACTTTTCTTGCCTTGGCTTTGTTCTCCGGAAGTATACCAGATTGGAGATACTTAATTATTGAAGTCATCCACGACGTTGTTCCCAATTGAATAACGCTCACTTCTCTTAGTGGTACCGATGGGTTGCTTAAACCTTCAATGCGCACATCCTTGGCCAGGTGCTGGAAATTTGTGGATGCGAGTTTACTTAACGCGTCTGTTGGTTTATTCTCGCTCTGGTTGATGTGGTGCACCTTGTAGGAATATAAGTTTTGCAGTAATGTTTTTGCTTGATTCAAGTAGAGCGCCATCACGTCTCCTTTGGCGTCGTACTGGCCGTTAATCTGCCCGGCTACTAACATGGAGTCCACATGCGCCTCAATGTGTTTGACTCCCATCTTGATCGCTAACCTCAGACCGGCCAGAAAGGCTTCATATTCGGCTTCATTATTCGTGCTCTTGAATTCTAACCTGATGGCATACGTGAATTCGTGCTTCTCTGGACTTACTAGCCTAAGCCCTGCACCTGCGCCATCCTCGTTTGACGTGCCATCTGTATATAGTAGCCAGGATTCTTCTGAACGTTGCCTTTCAGCTCTTTCCATTGCCTTACACTCCATGTCTTTGTCATCGGGCACTTCTGTTATGAAATCAGCCAACACTTGGCCCTTGATTACTGGCCTGGGGCTGAAAACCACGTTGTGGCCTCCTAGTTCTATCGCCCACTTTGCTAACCTTCCAGATATCCCGGGCCTTGTAAGGATGTTGCCGATGTTGTAGTTTGTTAACACGTGAATGACGTGGTTGGCGAAGTACCTGCGCACTCACCTTGATGCATGAATCAGTGCCAGTACTAATTTTTCCATTATAGCATACCGTGTTTTTGGATCGTTCAGAGTGCGAGACACATAGTAGACTGGTGTTTGAACACCTTGGTGGTCTACGAGCAGAACCGCTCCAACTGCTTTATCAGATGCTGACATATACAATACTAGGGGTTCTCCTTTCTGTTGGATCGTGTACGTTAACCTAAACAGTCAGTAAAGGCAGTTCATCTTCATTTACTAAGGCGGAATCAAAGTAAACAAAGTCACACAACTTGTATCCTTTTAACTTCTTTCTATTATTGCTTTGTAGAGCTTTTACGCAATCAAATCTGACAAAATTTTGGCAGCACCTCAGCTCTCACACATTCAGATCCGTTTCAAATGAACCTAGCACAATCCTATTTATAGATGTAGGTGATCCGTTTGAGGGTGACACGGCCATGTTCAAACGGAATTACCTTGGTGATCCGTTTGAACTTGTCCAGAACCAACTTCAAACGGAATTACCTCCTAAAACATAATCAAACCCTAATACAATCCCTGTTGTGCGCTCAATCAACCTATCTAGACATAAGACTCGAATAAGACGTAGTTAACAGACACTAGATCCACCAACAGACTCCCCCTTGGATGTTGACGAAGTCTTCGGCGTCGAGTCTTTAGTCTTTGTCTCTCTCCAAATTTTATCTTCTCATTGCAAAAACTCTCTCTTCACAGGTTCAGGAACTCAACCTAGCTCCATCTTCAAACTCCCCTTTACCTGTTGACTCAGAATTCTGACTCCCCCTTTCACAGACTCCTCCTCTCGGAATGCTGGGACTTGAAATTCTGGTTCAAACTTTGACATTTTGTTGCCATGGGGAACTAGATTCCTGCATAATCTCTACCCAAATATAAGATATATGAAAATAACAGTTTTAATCCAAAACTTACCTTTTAACCTTCAGTGTTAGAAATCCACTTAAGTATTCAGGTCCAAGTTAATGACCCTGATTACTCAATTTATCTCCCAAGTCCAACTTAATGACCTTGGTAGATCTGAGATAATTCACACTGACATTTTGTTCAACTTTTTTTGAAAATTTACAAGTTTCAAATTAATGAACTTGTTTTAACTTTTCAACTTTCACAAACTTATCATGTTAAGCTCACGACTCATCATCCAGTCCAGAAACCTCCTGCATCTGCTTTCAACTTTCAAATCCGAAGATCAACTCTCCACTTTGGTTTGTCAAAAATAAAGCAGAAATGTAAAATCTTTTTGGATTTTTAATAAAATTTCTAAACTAAAAATGAAATACCAAACTAAAATGCAGTAAATGTAAGCTATTTACAAACATATTTTTGATTGAGCGTGTTTGGGAATCATATAAGTTATTCGACAAGTCACAAGTACCGTTAAGCTTCAATTACATACACAGAATTAAACAATTCGCTTAGATTGTTGATATAATGATCCACTTCAAATTCTCACACAATTTTCCATATGTCCAGGATACAGATTTAGTGTTTTAGAGACTTAAACTTATACGTGTGTCCCACCTCTTGAATATACTCCCGTATCCAGATCCCAATATTCAGTCTTACTGGTGAGTATACTACAAATGATATCTATAAGGGAATAAATTATATTCGAAACCGTGAGAGCTCAGGTCAGAACTACCGTTCAGCAGAGAGATCACGAATCGACTTGGGTGTGTCCCCTTTAGAGGATCTTTTATTACAACAGCATTGGAAAGCAATTTTATTGTCTTATCATTTATGCTGAGGGTGATGCTATGTTTCAAGAATTTGGGAGAGTATTATTCGAGGACTAGGTCATAACTTCCATTCAGCAGAACGGAATAATACCTCAGATATCACTGAGTATAAAGACCTAGTATATCAGATAAAGGAATCTTTCAAACAAGATTTCAGGGGTTACCTATACATCCAAGTAGTGTTCCCCACGAAATAAGTAAGTAAAGATTTAAGTTTATATCCCAAACAAACCTACTAAATGTGTAAAAACCTATCGGCACATCATCAGCGAGACTGTTTAACGCATTTAAACATTCCATTTCTTTAGCATACCGTAACTGTCAAGCCGATGTACTATCATTTTCCCTTTTTACACAAGCTCTTTTTTGATTTTCTATTGTTTTTGGATTTTGAAAATATCTCATGTTTTTGTATTTTTGTCATTTTTTATTGTTTTTGTATTTTCTGAAATATTACCCTATACCTCCCCCTAAATACCAAAACAGGTAAAAAATCGACAAACCTTTGCAGATTGCTTCTCAACATCATCTACAATGTCTCCTTCATCAACGCCAATAATCTCATCCAACACCGATAAAAGCTTCATACCATTTAGTTTTAGCAAATACTGAAAACGTGTTTTATCAAATGCTTTGGTATGTAAATCAGCTTTTTGTTCGTCTGTGTGGATTTTCTCAATTCGTATCAACTTCTTCTCGAAACAATCTCGAATAAAGTGATGACGAATTTCAATGTGTTTGGTTTTAGCGTGATGTACTGGATTTTTAGTAATGTTAATCGCTGCCTCATTATCAACAAAGATAGGGGTGTTTAGAAATTGCAAACCGTAATCGCGCATCTGTTGCTGGATCCACAAGATCTGAGAGCAGCAGCTGCTAGCAGATACATACTCCGCTTCACATGAGGATAAAGCCACAGAGGTTTGCATTTTGCATTTCCAGGTGACCAAACGTGATCCGAAAAACTGGCACCCCACTGTTGTTGATTTAGCGTTAACTTTGCAACATCCGAAATCTGAATCGGAATACCCTTCGAGCGTGAAATCGCCTTCTCTTGGATACCATAACCCCAATGATGAAGTTCCTTTCAGGTAGAGTAATATCCTTTTCACAATCACCATATGCGAAGCTCTCGGGTTAGATTGAAATCTTGCTGCGAGGCAGGTTGGGTACATAATATGGGGTCTTGAAGCTGTCAAATACATCAACGATCCGATCATGGAACGGTACATCATTTCATCTACCTTCTCTCTGGTAAGATCAGGGTTTATCCCATGATTCGTTGCTAATGGGGTGGAGGTTGGAGTAGAACCTGACATCCCGAATTTCTCCAAGATATCATGAACGTACTTCGTTTGATGTATGAATATTCCTTTGGGTAGTTGATCAACCTACAATCCCAAAAAGAATTTCATCTCACCCATCGATGACATTTCAAATTTCTGCTTCATAACTTATTCAAAATCTTTGCACAAATTTTCATTTGTTGACCCAAATATGATGTCATCCACATATATCTGAACAATCAGAAGATGTCCGTCGACCTCTTTGCTGAAGAGAGTGGCATCCACTTTTCCACGGTTGAAGTTGTTGGCTAGCAAATGTTGAGACAATGTCTCGTGCCAAGCTCTCGGGGCCTGGTGTAAACCATACAGCGCTTTGTCTAGCAAGTAGACCTTGTCTTTGTGGATTGGATCGGCGAAGCCCGGTGGCTGTCCGACATATACCTCCTCTTTTACCTTCCCGTAGAGAAAAGCCGATTTAACATCTAACTGATATACTTTGAAGTTTTTCCATGACGCAAATGCTAGGAAGATTCTAATCGCTTCTAGTCTAGCAACCGGAGCATATACTTCAGTAAAATCTATCCCTTCCTGCTGACTAAAACCCTGGACTACGAGTCGAGCTTTGTTGCGAAATACAACTCCTCTATTGTCTCTCTTACACTTAAACACCCACTTGGTGTTTATCTTCCTCTGACCATCAGGCAAGTCTACTAACTTCCACACACCTAACTTTTCGAATTGGCTCAGTTCCTCCTGCATCGCATTGACCCAAGAATCTTCAGTAAGCGCCTCTTTGTAAGTCCTTGGTTCAACCTGCGAGATAAAACAATGTCACACCCCCAAAATCCACACGCGGAGTATCACCGCTTGGAGGCGTGACATGACCAGGATCAAGCCACCAATCATATTGAACATATAAGTATAAGTAAAAGTGAAAGTAATCCCACAATACAATTGGTGTTCAATCAAAAACATAGTATAAGTAGCGGAAGCATAGTATGAAAATCCAACACAAGTGTTTAGTTTAAAGAGTCATAAAGTTTTCATCAAAACATCCACAATCCGTGCCCACAACGACCGCGCCTCCCGTGCAAGCTCCATGAGTACCTATGGTCCTGCAAGGCATGTAACAGAAAGTCAACAACTAGTTGAGCGAGTTCACAGTAGTAAGTTCGTTGCATAACTATACGTTATTAACTAAGCCATTGTGTAGATTCAATTGGTGGGGGCTTCCCATGTTGTATGTACTATTAGTGGGGGCATCCCATGTTTGTATTTACTATCAGTGGGGGCTTCCCATGTTTGTATTTACTAGACTAGTTGTACCATAAGTGTTCTTCTTAACCCGAGAACAGTAGTACGTACGAGGTTTACGTAGGCTTTACGTAAGTGCCCTTCTCAAACCGAGGACAGTGGTACGCGGGGGTTTACGTAGGTTTTACGTAAGTGTCCTTCTTAACCCGAAGACAGTAGTATGTATGAGTTTACGTAGGTTTTACGTAAGTGCCCTTCGTAACCTGAGGACAGTGGTAAGTACAAGTTTACGTAGGTTTTACGTAAGTGTCCTGCCTAACCTGAGGACGATGGTAGATAGTCTAGTAGCAGTGTAAGTACGAGTAATTGTTCAATCCCATTATTCAAAACCCATTCCCGGCCCCGGGAATCCCATGCCTTGGTAAGAGTGTGAACTCACCTTGGTTTGCTCGGTATGCTTAACTATGTGCTCACAAGAAATCAGTCAAGTCCTATAGTGCACGTATACTCAATCAGTTCACGTTCGTAATGTTTCACGTACAATCAGTATTACAGAGTGGTTTGGCATTTAACATCAAATAACACATAACCAATTTGCCAATCATACCAGGTTCAAAGTTACATGCAAGTTCCTTAACTAATTGTCATGCTTAACAGAGTTAATATGTTTGACTGAGTTAATACAGTTTACACTTAACAGGGTTAACCATTTAACTGACATAACAGAGTTAACAGCTCAACCGTTTAACAGGGGTTTTGATGATTAACAGAGTTTGCATACTTAACCAGGTTACAAACTAACAGAGTTATAACTAACGGAGTTAATGTTCCACAGTTAACTGAACTAACAGGGCCGAAACCCTCCTTGGGCCGAAATCCCTTTTTGAGTGACGAAATCACTTTGGGCCGACATCCCTTGGGCCGAAAACACCAAGGTGTTTTCATTGGGGATAGGGTTTTCGGTGGGATACATTATCATCAACAACATCATCATTCATGCATCATGAAATCGGAAATCATTGGAATCTATTTAAATCATAAAACATAGTCAAACGGTTCAGCAATTATTCATCATCATATCAAGTTCCAAAGCAACACGTCATATCCCCATTTATTGCACATGATAAGCTACTGCCATTACCCGATTCCCTAGAACTCATATGATTTGCCTTTTATTCAATAACACAATCATCAAACCAACTCATGCAATCATATGAATCACTCGACCACTATACATTCCTGATTAACATTCAGTCATCATTTAGCATCAGCAAGTTGTTACGATCACCATGTATTTGACATAAGATTAACCATAAAACCCTAATCTGCTACATATCGTACCATTAATCGTATCAAGTTCATCAACATCAAATCTACATAAACCATATGCATACCACAACTAATTTTACATCAGATTATGAGGATTACTATCACCTCTATATTCAGTCCACAACAGAATCACATAACAGTTACGCATGGTGTCACACGAATAATTCATAATGATTTCAATCTAATAATATAAATCTCTGATCACTAACCCCAAACAAGAGAAGCAATGAATTCAATCGATGCGAAACCCTTCAAGGGTCTCAAGGTTGTCGTCGCACAGGGATAGAGAGAGAAGGTAAGGAGTGACTAGGGTTTACTGAGTTTAAACTACGCGTAAAGGTTGGAAATAATATAACCGACCCACTACTGGGCCTAAAGCCCACATGATTTCGTCGGCAGGCTTCTTGACGAAAACACTAAGGTGTTTTTGTCCAAGACTGATTTCGTGAAGGGGGGTGTTGGGCCTAACAAGTCTCATTTTTGTTTTTATTGATTATACAAGGCTTATACAAAACACATAACATATACCCACTTATAATGCACACCATAAATAAATATACAACCATACCTTGTAAGCAAGAATAAGTCGGGTAGAGACCTTGAAAACTCGAGTTGTCACATTATCCCCAACTTGAAAGAAATTTCGTCCCGAAATTTAGCACGTGGTTACTGAGGAAGCTAGTTGTGTTGTGTAGTTTACTGGTTTTCCTGGGGTGTCACATCATCCCCCCGTTGATTTGGAATTTCGTCCCGAAATTCTGTAGTAGCTTCAGCCTCAGTAGTGGTTGCACTGTTTCCGAATAACTGGGGATACTTGAGTTTCATTTGATCTTCTCGTTCCCAGGTAAACTCTGGGCCACGACGGGAGTTCCAATGAACTCGAACAAGAGGTATTCTAGTGCGCTTGAGGACCTTAACGTCCCAGTCCGTGATTTCAACTGGTTCCTCAATGAATCGTAACTGATCGTCGATAGTGAGCTCCTTCAGGGGAACTATGAGGGTCTCATCTGACAGACACTTCTTCAGATTCAACACGTGGAAAACGTTGTGAATTGCACTGAGTTCTGCTTGTAAGTTCAGTCTGTAGGCCACCTAGCCTATTTTCTCTATGATTTTGAATGGTCCAACGTAGCGTGGGTTAAGTTTACCTCGTTTACCAAAACGAACCACACCCTTCCAGGGTGAAACTTTGAGTAGCACTCGCTCTCCAACCTGGAGCTCGAGTGGTTTCCTGCCCTTATCGGCGTAGCTTTTCTGACGGTCACGAGCTGCCGCCATTCGTTGTCGTATTTAAGCAATTTGTTCTGTTGTGTCTACCACAAGCTCTGGACCAGGGATCTGACTATCCCCCACCTCCGCCCAACAAAGAGGTGACCGGCATTTACGCTCGTACAATGCCTCAAACGGAGCAGCTTTAATGCTGGTGTGGTAGCTGTTATTATACGAAAATTCCACAAGTGGCAGGTGCTTTTCCCAGCCGTTGCCGAAGTCAATTACACATGCCCTAAGCATGTCTTCAAGGGTCTGGATGGTGCGTTCAGACTGCCCATCCATTTGCGGGTGATAAGCTGTGCTCATGTCTAATCGTGAGCCGAAGGATTTGTGCATCGCTTGCCAAAGTTCTGAAGTGAAACGTGCATCATGATCGGAAATAATAGAGGTGGGCACCCCGTGCCTCGAAACCACTTCCTTCAAGTAAACGTCTGCTAAAGTAGAGAGCTTGTGTGTTTCCTTGATAGCCAAGAAGTGTGCAGATTTTGTGAGTCGGTCCACGATCACCCAAATAGTATCGTTACCACGTTGAGATCTAGGCAGGCCAGTAACGAAATCCATGGAAATTTTCTCCCATTTCCATTGTGGTATCTCTGGTTGTTGGAGTAGGCCCGATGGTTTCTGATATTCCGATTTTACTCTCGCACAAGTCAAACACTTGCTAACGTAAGTTGCTATATGAGCTTTCATGCTAGGCCACCAATATGTAGTTCTCAAGTCGTGGTACATCTTATCTGAACCAGGATGTACTGAGTAGCAAGACTTATGAGCCTCATCCATTACAAGCTCGCGTAAGTTGCCATAGAGTGGGACCCAGATGCGTCCCGTTACATAGTAGGCGCCGTCTGCCTTTTGTTCTAACCGTTGCCTTGAGCCGCGTAGGGCTTCAGCCCTGACGTTTTTTGGTTTCAAGGCTTCTACCTGAGCATCACGTATCTGTGAAGGAAGACTAGACTGAATAGTGAGTTGCAACGCTCGTACACGCCTAGGTGTAGTATCCTTTCGACTAAGGGCGTCGGCCACCACATTGGCTTTGCCCGGATGGTACTTTATAGCACATTCGTAATCGTTCAGTAACTCGACCCATCGACGTTGTCGCATGTTCAACTCTTTCTACTTGAAGATATGCTCGAGACTCCTGTGATCGGTGTAGATGGTGCACTTGGTGCCATACAGGTAATGTCGCCATATCTTGAGCGCAAAAACAACAGCTCCCAACTCTAAATCATGTGTAGTGTAATTCCGTTCGTGAATCTTAAGTTGGCGGGAAGCATAAGCAATGACTTTATCCCGTTGCATCAACACACATCCAAGACCTTGGATAGATGCGTCGCAGTAGACTACGAAATCGTCTGTGCCTTCAGGCAATGAGAGGATAGGTGCGCTACAAAGTCTATCGTTTAAGTGCTGAAACACTGTTTCCTGTGTATTACCCCAACGGTAAGCAACACCTTTCTGTGTCAGTAGTGTAAGCGGCTGCGCAATCTTTGAGAAGTCTTTGATGAACCGTCTGTAATAACCCGCCAAACCCAAGAATTGGCGTATTTCGGTTGGTGTGCGAGGTGCAGGCCAGTTCTTGATCGAATCTACCTTGGACGGATCAACATGAATCCCATCCTTGTTTACCACGTGGCCTAGGAAGTGGACTTCACGAAGCCAGAAGTCGCATTTTGAAAACTTGGCGTACAGTTGTTCCGTTCGAAGGAGTTCCAAAGTAAGTCGTAAATGCTGCTCGTGTTCCTCCTGACTCTTCGAATAGATCAGGATATCATCGTTGAAAACAATGACAAACTTGTCAAGATAAGGTTTGCACACCCTGTTCATAAGATCCATGAAAACCGCAGGTGCATTCGTTAGCCCGAATGGCATGACCAAAAACTCGTAATGGCCGTAGCGAGTTCTGAATGCTGTTTTGGAGACGTCCTCATCCCAAACTCTCAGTTGATGATAGCCTGACCTCAGGTCAATCTTCGAGTAATAGCTCGACCCTTGCAACTGGTCGAATAAGTCGTCGATGCGTGGAAGAGGATAGCGATTCTTCACGGTCACCTTGTTCAGTTCGCGGTAATCTATGCACATGCGGAAGGTACCGTCTTTCTTCTTCACAAATAATACTGGAGTTCCCCAGGGCGAAGAGCTAGGACGTATGAAACCCTTTTCCAAAAGTTCTTGCAATTGCTTAGATAGTTCTTCCAGTTCAGTTGGAGCTAACCGATAAGGTGCTTGAGCTATGGGTGCTGCTCCTGGAGCTAGCTCGATCTGAAATTCGACCTGGCGATGAGGCGGTAACCCAGGTAACTCTTCAGGAAACACTTGAGGAAAGTCGCGTACAATTGGAATATCCTCTAACTTGTTCTCTTTCGTCGATGTATCTGTAACGAGTGCTAAAATAGCAGTGTGGCCCTTTCGCAAACACTTCTGTGCCTTCAAGAAGGAGATGATGCCACTCACGACACCACTCTTGTCGCCTTGAACTTCGAGAGATTCTTTGCCAGAACGGGGAATGCGAATGATCTTCTCTTTGAATAGGATCTCTGCTTGCTGTTGGGATAACTAATCCATGCCAATGACGATGTCAAAACTACCCAGAGTTATAGGAATGAGATCGATAGAGAAAGTCTGACCAGCGAGGATAAGATTACAACCCTAACTATGTGTGTGGCCTCTAGACTTTTACCGTTAGCTAACTCTACAACATGTTTGGTGTTCAAAAGTGTTGGTGCGCGTTTAAGCATTTGACTAACTTTCAGAGACATATATCTGGTATCCGCACCCGAATCAAATAATACAGTAACATAAAAGTCGTCGAGAAGAAACTTACCCATAACCACATTAGGATCGTTCCTTGCATCACCCTGACCAATCACAAATGCATGACCCCTAGCACCATTGTCGTTGTTGTTTCCCCCATTGTTGTTCCCATTGCCCTGATTATTGTTGTTGTTGTTGTTCTGGTTTCGGTTTAACTGGGGGCAGTGTCTCTTGAAGTGACCTTCTGCACCACAATGAAAACATCCCTTGTTACCCTGTTGTTGGTTCTGCTGCGTTTGCTGCTGCTGCTGATTCTGAGTTACAGGCCGTGGGCTCCTACAAACCTTGGCCTCATGACCCATCTTGAGACACCTCTGACAACGACCCTTGTTGCACTGGCCACTGTGGTGCCTGTTACAATTGTTGCACTTTGGGTGATTTCCTTGATTTCTTTTCTGCCCCTGACTACCAGAGGGTTGCTGACCCGGACTCTGGTAGTCATTAGTCTTGCGTTGCTGGGCTTGAGACTGAACGGTAGCTGAACCCCTGCTGGAATCCCCCTCCCATTTCCGCTTGTTGTCACTGGGAGTAGCAGGAGTAGCTGAAGTGGTAGCGGTAGTAGTAGCGCTGATACGTTTAGGCAGCCTGTTCTGTTCCACTACCTGATCGGTGAGGCGATGAGCTAACTTGACGATCTGTTGAATGGTGCCAAGATTCGCTGAGGTTACATGACTTTGAATCTCCGGCACTAGACCCTTGAGATACAGTTCGATACGCTTAATGGGAGGATCTACCATAGTAGGACACAGAATAGCCAACTCGTTTGATCTTTTGGTGTACGCTTCTATTTCCGATCCCGTCATCTGCAAATTGTAAAACTCTACCTCCAGCTTATGAATGTCATCACGGCTACAGTATTCCTCTTTTATTAACTCCTTGAAATCGTTCCAAGGGGTGGCGTTAGCAACTGCCAACCCTAACATCTGAACTTGCGCCTTCCACCAAGTCAGCGCAATGCCTTCTAAAGTGCCAGTGGTGTACTTTACTCTGCGAGCCTCAGGGCATTCACACATCTCAAATACGGACTCGAGCTTTTCAAACCAATGGAGAAGTCCAACTGCTCCCTCCGTGCCACTAAAAGTTACAACTGTAGGGTATACCTCCTGCTTGTGCGGCTGCAAGTGCCGCAGTAACTTGTTCGTTAATGAGAGCCGTCAACTGGGCTTGTGTCATGTTAATGCGTCCAGCCATGATCTTCATAGCAAAGGTAACATAAGTAAGAGAGGTTCGCGAATAGTGTGATGACAGAAGAAAGTGAGCACACAAGTATTCTCAAGCAATAGGGGTTATGTGTATCTAAGCATACCATGAGCAAAGTTCTATGTAATTCTTGCAAGTAGGCAATAAAACATATACCATATTACCTAGAATGTTGAGTCTTGCACGTGGAGCGAGGCGTCGTTGTGGATAAAACAATGTCACACCCCCAAAATCCACACGCGGAGTATCACCGCTTGGAGGCGTGACATGACCAGGATCAAACCACCAATCATATTGAACATATAAGTATAAGTAAAAGTAAATGTAATCCGTCATAATACAATTGGTGTTCAATCAAAAACATAGTATAAGTAGCGGAAGCATAGTATGAAAATCCAACACAAATGTTTAGTTTAAAGAGTCATAAAGTTTTCATCAAAACATCCACAATCCATGCCCACAACGACCGCGCCACCTGTGCAAGCTCCATGAGTACCTATGGTCCTGCAAGGCATGTAACAGAAAGTCAACAACTAGTTGAGCGAGTTCACAGTAGTAAGTTCGTTGCATAACTATGCGTTATTAACTAAGCCGTTGTGTAGATTCAATTAGTGGGCGCTTCCCATGTTTGTATTTACTAGACTAGTTGTACCATAAGTGTTCTTCTTAACCCGAGAACAGTAGTACGTACGAGGTTTACATAGGCTTTACGTAAGTGCCCTTCTCAACCCGAGGACAGTGGTACGCGGGGGTTTACGTAGGTTTTACGTAAGTGTCCTTCTTAACCCGAAGACAGTAGTATGTATGAGTTTACGTAGGTTTTACGTAAGTGCCCTTCGTAACCTGAGGACAGTGGTAAGTACAAGTTTACGTAGGTTTTACGTAAGTGTCCTGCCTAACCTGAGAACGATGGTAGATAGTCTAGTAGCAGTGTAAGTACGAGTAATTGTTCAATCCCATTATTCAAAACCCATTCCCGGCCCCGGGAAACCCATTCCATGGTAAGAGTGTGAACTCACCTTGGTTTGCTCGGTATGCTTAACTATGTGCTCACAAGAAATCAGTCAAGTCCTATAGTGCACGTATACTCAATCAGTTCACGTTCTTAATGTTTCACGTACAATCAATATTACAGAGTAGTTTGGCATTTAACATCAAATTACACATAACCAATTTGCCAATCATACCATGTTCAAAGTTACATGCAAGTTCCTTAACTAATTGTCATGCTTAACAGAGTTAATATGTTTGACTGAGTTAATACAGTTTACACTTAACAAGGTTAACCATTTAACTGACATAACAGAGTTAACAGCTCAACCGTTTAATATGGGTTTTGATGATTAACAGATTTTGCATACTTAACCAGGTTACAAACTAACAGAGTTAATGTTCAACAGTTAACTGAACTAACAGGGCCGAAACCCTCCTTGGGCTGAAATCCCTTTTTGAGTGACGAAATCACTTTGGGCCGACATCCCTTGGGCTAAAAACACCAAGGTGTTTTCGTTGGGAATAGGGTTTTCGATGGGATACATTATCATCAACAACATCATCATCATTCAAGCATCATGAAATCGGAAATCATTGGAATCTATTTAAATCATAAAACATAGTCAAACGGTTCAGCAATCATTCATCATCATATCAAGTTCCAAAGCAACACATCATATCCCCATTTATTGCACATGATAAGCTACTGCCATTACCCGATTCCCTAGAACTCATATGATTTGCCTTTTATTCAATAACACAATCATCAAACCAACTCATGCAATCATATGAATCACTCGACCACTATACATTCCTGATTAACATTCAGTCATCATTTAGCATCAGCAAGTTGTTATGATCACCATGTATTTGACATAAAATTAACCATAAAACCCTAATCTGCTACATATCGTACCATTAATCGTATCAAGATCATCAACATCAAATCTACATAAACCATATGCATACCACAATCAATTTTACATCAGATTATGAGGATTACTATCACCTCTATATTCAGTCCACAACAGAATCACATAACAGTTACGCATGGTGTCACACGAAAAATTCATAATGATTTCAATCTAATAATATAATTCTCTGATCACTAACCCCAAACAAGAGAAGCAATGAATTCAATCGATGCGAAAGCCTTCAAGGGTCTCAAGGTTGCCGTCGCACAGGGATAGAGAGAGAAGGTAAGGAGTGACTAGGGTTTACCGAGTTTAAACTACGCGTAAAGGTTGGAAATAATATAACCGACCCACTACTAGGCCTAAAGCCCACATGATTTCGTTGGCAGGCTTCTTGACGAAAACACTAAGGTGTTTTTGTCCAAGACTGATTTCGTGATGGGGGTGTTGGGCCTAACAAGTCTCATTTTTGTTTTTATTAATTATACAAGGCTTATACAAAACATGTAACATATACCCACTTATAATGCACACCATAAATAAATATACAACCATACCTTGTAAGCAAGAATAAGTCGGGTAGAGACCTTGAAAACTCGAGTTGTCACATTATCCCCAACTTGAAAGAAATTTCGTCCCGAAATTTAGCACGTGGTTACTGAGGAAGCTAGTTGTGTTGTGTAGTTTACTGGTTTTCCTGGGGTGTCACATCATCCCCCCGTTGATTTGGAATTTCGTCCCGAAATTCTGTAGTAGCTTCAGCCTCAGTAGTGGTTGCACTGTTTCCGAATAACTGGGGATACTTGAGTTTCATTTGATCTTCTCGTTCCCAGGTAAACTCTAGGCCACGACGGGAGTTCCAACGAACTCGAACAAGAGGTATTCTAGTGCGCTTGAGGACGGGACTGCCAACGTTTGATCTTCATACTCTCTTAGAATATCCAACTCATCAAAGAAATCTTCTTTTACATCCTTTTCTTCATCCATGTCAAACGAATCCCACAATTTATCATAATTGAAACGCCATGAGTCACCGGGATTCTGAGGCGGCATAGTATACCCCTGACACTAAACATGTTGTGCTTCGATGATCTGCTTCAGACTTGGAACAAAAACTCGTCTTTGTGGATTTGAGTAACCCACAAATATTCCTTCGATACTCTTTGGACCAAATTTACCAAAAGGCTCTAGAACTGTACAAGGAGACCCAAACGGTTCTAAAAACTTCAGGTTCGGTTTGCGGTTATTGATCAATTCAAAGCATGTCTTGTTGAATTTCTTCACAGTGAGAACCCGGTAAACATCCCATCTATGTTCCAAAAGTACTATCAACTCCCAAAACATCCGATAAACTTTTCTTTGCACTCGAAGTATTCTCATTGATGTTGCTAGGAGAAGTTTCGTCTCCAAAATTTCCAGCAAATGCAAAGGCATCATAAAACGGATTGAAATCATCCATCTTGTACGTACCTGAAAAATCAGCAAAAACTTAGAAATATTTTTGGTTTTGAAAAATGACAGATTCAAACGGAATCTGTTCAAACGTAATTGTTCAAGCGGTATAATGTATTTCAAACGGAATGGTTCTTCTCAAACGAAATCTGTTATTCCGTTTGAAACAACACTAATCAAGTTTCAAACGGTTCACTCTCAAACGAACCACTTTTCAAACGAATCACTTTTCAAACGAACCACTTTTCAAACGAACCACTTATGTGCAAATTTCAAACGGGATAGTGATCTTCAAACGGAAATATCACCAATTTCAAACGAAGTGTCAGTTTCCAAAGGAAATCAGGTTTCATTCAAACGTAATAACCTATGACGTCAACATATGTCGAACAGTTTTCAAACAGAATAGGTGTTTTTTATCAGTTTTAAGTCGAATTTTAGTCTCAAATTTTCAAGGATTAGTTAACACAGTATTTCGTTTGATATGTGAGAGTTTTAGACCAATTTAACCATGACAACTAGTTCAAATCAGAAAAGAAAGGTAGAAGTGAGAAAATCCGGTAATTTCAAGCTGCAATGGTATGAACTCCTCGTCCTGAGCTCTGATACCACTTGTTGGATCATGTACGTGACCCTAAATAGTCAGTAAAGGCAGTTCATCTTCATTTACTAAGGCGGAATCAAAGTAAACAAAGTCACACAGCTTGTATCCTTTTAACTTCTTTCTATTATTGCTTTATAGAGCTTTTACACGTTCAAATCTGACAAAAATTTGGCAGCAGCTCAGCTCTCACACATTCAGATCCGTTTCAAATGAACCTAGCACATTCCTATTTATAGATGTAGGTGATCCGTTTGAGGGTGACACGGCCATGTTCAAACAGAATTACCTTGGTGATCCGTTTGAACTTGTCCAGAACCAACTTCAAACGGAATTACCTTAAAAAACATAATCAAACCCTAATTCAATCCCTGTTGTGCACTCAATCAACCTATCTAGACATAAGACTCGATTAAGACGTAGTTAACAGACACTAGATGCACCAACACTTTCACTGGCGCTGTTAATGTTGGCAGTCTTATGAGACAATCTTTCATCTCTCGGAATGCGCTCTCGCCTTCCGGAGTCCACTGGAATTAGCTTTTCTTCATGCAATTGCGGAGTGTTTTGATAAACAGAAATGACTTTGCTGCGTGGTTGGCTAGGAAACGGTTTAGTGCTGCTAGCCGTCCAGCCAACTTTTGCATCTCCTTGATTGTTGAGGGTGAAGGCATCCGCTCGATCGCTTGTACCTTATCAGGATTGACTTTAAACCCATCTTTTGTCGCGATGAACCCCAGAAAACATTTTGCTGGGTTAAGCTTGATACTTACTCCGCGCAGTGTGTCGAACGTCTTTTAATGTTGACCAACATCATGCTTTCTTCCTTGCTCATGATGACCAGGTCATCCATGTATACTTCGATGTGTTTGCCGATAGCGTCGCTGAATGTTTCGTTCATCAATCTTTGATAAGTTGCGCCTGCGTTTTTTAAACCAAAAGGCATATTTGTATAGCAGTATAACCCTGTTGGCGTGCGAAACGCAGTCTTATCTTCGTCTTGGATGGCCATCTGTACCTGATGGTATCCCTTATAGCAGTCAAGGAAACATTTCCACCTGAACGTTGCTAGCGAATCAATCTTTTCATCAATATCTGGCAAGGCGTAGCAGTCGCGCGGGCATGCCCTTTTTAAATCCTTGTAATCTATGCACATTCTCCAACTGCCATTTGGTTTCTGTACCATTACAGGGCTCGCCACCCAAGTTTGATATCGGACTTCTCTGATGATACTGGCATTCAACAGTTCCATGACTTGTTCTTGCATAGCGTCGTGCTTTATGTCTCCCAAGTGGCGTTTGGCATGTACCACAGGTTTTGCGCTTTCTGAGACATTTAATCTGTGTTTTGCTATGTGCCATGGAACACCCACCATGTCAGCTGGTGTCCAGGCGAATACATCCATGTTTTCAAACAACAACTTTTTTAGCGCCGCGCGCGTGAGATCAGACATTGCAAAGGTGACCGTTTGTTCTGGGTATGCGCTGTTTGAGACCTATTTTTTAGCTTCTACACGCGGTGCGCTCTTGCTTACCTTTTCTGGCCGGATTTCATCTGTTGCTAAGACTTGTTTGCTTGCATAGATTAGTGCTACCCCTGTTTCTATTAGGAAACCAACAGCTGAATGCGGCCCAGAGCAAATCATACTAAAATCTCATTGGGACTCTCTTCCCAACAGGATGTCATGTCTTGAATGTGCTGGTAGTACCATGAACGTGACCTCCTCCGTTCTTGAGTTTCTTCCGTCTGAGCGTAGCACCGGGAACGATATCTGTCCGAGGGGTAAAACGGCTTCGTTGCAAAAACCAGTTAGTGGGTAGTCGACTGGTTCTAAGCGCGCTTTGTCCTCTTGGTCAAATTGGTTGAAGCATTGTTCATAGATGATATCTGCAGTGCTCCCTGGATCAATGAAAATGTAGTCTGTTTGGTAATGACTGATTACACCTGATATGACTATGGGCCTTCTTTCTCTTGGACCTCCTCTCACTATGGGGAAAACAACTTGTCTCTTGCGCCAAGAGTCGTCTTGTGTGTGCTTGTTATAGCTCTTTCTTGGCTTTCGTGGGCCTCCTTGAACCATGTGAGTTTCCAATTTTCAAAGTTTCTTGTTGTCTGGCCCTTCGTCCCTTCGCTGAATTTGACGGTGATCACGCTTTCCACCTTTCACCAGATGGGTGAGTCTTCCATCTCTCAGGGCTCTTTCTGTCTCTTGTTTTAAGCTGAAACAGTCGTCGGTCAGGTGACTTGTGTCTTTGTGAAACTCACAGAAAAGATTTGGGTTTTGACCCCTCTTGTTTCGCATTTGTAGAGGAGGTTTGAACTGGTGATTTTCGGTTGACAGGACTTCCGAAGGAGTCTTTGCTAAGGGTGTCCACTGTTTTTCTCTGTTTTCCCTTTTGACCTCTTTGCGATGAGCAATTTGGTTGATTGTATTGCGCGCATCTTCTCTTACTGGGCTTCTTTCTCTATAACCGGGTGTTTTCCATGATTGGCCTTTGCCTTTTTTGTTGCGTCGATCATTGTGGTTGTAATTGTACTGACGGTTGTCATCACCGGTCAATTGTTTGTCTGTGCGCGCAATTGTTTTTGCTACCTCAATGAAGGTTTCCCAGTCTTTGGGTCCTCAGTCTCTACCCTTCAATCGTTTGATAAGGTCGTCGCACTTTACTGCCCTCATAAAATGTGCACGCATCATTTTTTCACCTACATCATCTATTTCGAGGCATTCTTTGTTATACCTGGTGATGAAATCTTCTACGCTTTCGTGATCTTTCCTCAATATATTCAGACAGTCGGCCGGATCTCTAGTGTGCCTGTGCTGTTTTGAGAAGTGCACAAGGAACTTGTCTCGAAAATCAACCCATGACTTGATATTTCCTGTTGGCAGGCTGTCAAACAAGACGCTCGCTGCACCGACAAAGGTTTGTGCGAAAAGATGACACCAAGTTGGTAGGTTCCAGCTACCTGTTACCCCGCGCCGTTGAAGACTTGGAGGTGGTCATTGGGATCTGTTAAGCCGTTGTATTTGCCTACATTGTGTGGCAGTTTCGTCTTGTCGATATCGGCTGTCGCAATCTCCCTGGTAAATTTTGAGTTTTCGGCCATGTTATCTGGGCGATAGCTCAATAAGTAATCATGTTCTGCTTTTGGATTGTACCCTGCGCGCTTGCGAGGTTTGTACGCCTCGTGTTCAGGTGGTAATGTACTGAATACCGTGCTTTCTTTGTACGTCTCATTGTCTTCTTCCTTATAACTGTCTCACTTGTCGTTTATATTGCGCGGACCTAAACGAATTTGCACTGGTTTTCTTTGTGGATGAGAATACTGCACATAATTGCTTTCTGTTTCGCCGTAGGTATCGCGTGTGTCTTGCGCGCTCGGCCTTCTGATGTTTGGTACAGGTGCTTTTTCAGGGCGTAAGTTCCATGCATTGGCCTGCTGAGGCATGTTAGTGCTCAGAGACCTTTGCGGTGGGGTAAAAAATGCAGACTGGTTGGCTTGTGCTTGGAGCAAAGCCTGTTGTGCGCTGAGTTGTGTATAAACAAGGTTTATAGATGCCATTTGTTCGGCATACCAGGAAGCCAGATTTTTTCCTTCGGGTAGCCCTAAAAGTGCAGAGAAGTTCAGTTGTGTTTGTTCCGATGGAGCTGACGGGCCAGCTCCATGGTTTTGTGCCTGGACTGCTGGAGGTGTTTGGAGAACTACCCCAGGTGAAGATTGGAGAATGGCTCCATTTGTGGTTTGGTTGATTATCCTGGGTGAGTGTTGGAAAGTGGCTCCGTTTGTGGTTTGACTAACCACCCTGGATGCACTTCCAAAGATCTCAGGAAAATCGTTGTTCACTCGCCCTTCTTGGATGGTCTTGTTTCTCTGGACTCTTTGGACACGCGTGGTGTCCGTGATGATTTCAAAGGAAGAGACTTCTCCGTCCATCTGAGGAGAAGGGGTTGGTTCAGTCATTCTAGTGAGTTTTTGAACAAAAAAGAAGATGAGAGTGGTTTGCAAAAGATGCGGATGGCGCCCATGATGAAACACTGGTTAAATCCGATGATTAACTAGTTGGGTCGTCTCTTTTGTGGGTTCAATCTTCTTTCTTACTCGCCAAAAGACTGAGTCTTGCAAAACCGTAACACTATGAGCTCATTAAGAGGGGAATATGGGAGTTTCCCTTTTAACCGGGCTCCGGTGTGAGAATAAGTTCTGTTCTGAGGAGATAAAACAGTGTGTGTTAAGAGTGAGAGTGAGAGGAATCGAATGAATGTAACCTGAATGATGAAGGGTCCTATTTATAGCTGGAGGGTGAAAGAGGGAGGAGCAACCTTGCCAGTTGTTATGGGGCGCCAGCTGTCCGACCAAGGGGAATATCCTATTGGTCTCCTCTGTTGTGGTCAAGATGGTGGTACACGTGGCGCACCCATACTTGTCCACGCTGGAAACATCGTACTGTTGCTATCGGTCTGCTCCTTGATTTGCTGCCAGTCTACATGGCGCTTGAAGAATGGTGACACGTATTGTCCTTTATGTCGGAAGGAGCATCTTTGGTGCCATCTTGACGTCTTCCAGAAGCTTCCAGAAGTTTATGGATTCGCTTGCTGATGTAGGCGCCATGTAGGATGAAAAAGTGGTGTGGTCCTTGCCATGTAGGATACGGAATTGGGACCATATGTGACAACTCGTATTTCAAACCTTCGTTGTACTTGATGTAACCTGTTTGCGCAATATGTGATTATGTGATACATGGTTTTAAATGAAACATTATGTTTGTATTATGTGAATATATGTATGTTTATATAGATATCCCGAATCGCACAACATTCACCCGATCGCACAAGCCTGTGGGCCTTTTGCTCCACACCCTTCTCGGCCTACACTTAGCGAACTCGAAACCCAAAAAGGGCAGCCCGTGTATGGGTTCGGCCCATTCCATTGATACGCATAACCTCATGAGGAGGGGTATACTCCTCATTATTTGCAAAACACTCAAAACACACAAACCCTACTCTCTCTTCCTTCTCTCTCTCTCGAAGCCGACGGCCACCCTCTCTTTCTCGAAGATCTTCTTGATTCGGATCATTCTTGTTCCATTTTCTACCCGGTTAGTAATTCTTAGTTATTGTTTGTTAGATGATATTGTAAGTATGTGATGATTTACGAATGATATGAGATTGATTAGGATATGAAATCGGCCCACATGTGTAACGTGTTAGATCAATACAGGATTGATAATTGAATGATGCTAAAGATGATTGAGAACCGAATACTTGCTAATCAGATGTGATGTGTTTATGTTTGGATGATTTATTGTGTTGTTATGTTAAGATGTATGCTAGTAATAAAAAACATGAGCCGATTAAATGTTATGATTTTTGTTTATGCTTGAAAGTGATTAGGGTTCATACGTATTGGATGTTAAAACCCTAGTCAATCGATTTTTGTGTGGTTTGGAAATTGTTAATGTTGAATTGATTGAAAGGATGAGAAATAGGAAACTGTTAGAATGATTATAACCGATTGCATAATTCTAGGGAATTGATAACCAATCGCACAAGACCCACCCTTGATCACACAAGGACGGGTCGCACAAGATCTGACCTAATCGTACAAGGGGCTGATCGCACAAGATAGGTATAAACACATAAAGCACAGTGTACTGTTTAGATATGCATGATCGCACAAGACCTTGTGGATCGCACAAGACAGTGCCGATCGCACAAGGCTTGGGCCACACACGTCTATTGAATATTTTTATGTTGTTGGGCCTTAAAGCCTAAAACTCAGTCGCACAAGTCTAATAGAATCGTACAAGGTCATATGAATCGCACAAGACTAAATGGACCACATCAAGTTGTTTACTGCTTAGTTGTTTGGGCTGTTTATAATTTTGGGCCGGGTTTATGTTGGATCGCACAACATGTTGTGGATCGCACAAGGCTGTGCTGAACGCACAACATGTTGGGCCGGGGTATTTTATTGGGCTTCCATTGATGAATCGCACAAGGCTGTTAGACTTGTGTGAGCCCAATCTTTTGAGTCGCACAAGTTAGGATATGTTATATGCTTGACTGTTAATGTGTTGCCATGATCTTATGTGTTGTAGCCTGTTAGCTTATGTGTAAACCTACTTGCGCTACTTGAACCTAGACCTGACTTGTATGGTAACCATGTTAGGACGTGGTTGACCCCTAGCAACTCGATTGACCTTTCACTTATCTGCCGAGCTAACCTAAGGTGAGTTCACACTTTCTACAAAGCATGATAATTCCCGGTGGGTTGGGAATGGGTTAAGGAATATGGATTTCCTCGTCCTTCTTGGGTAGGACAGTACGGGTTAAGGAATGTAATTCCTCGTCTTCTTGGACAGTTTAAATTTCACTAGACCAAAACTCTATCACGAAGTCCCTCCTTTTATATCGACTTAATCGCCGGGCCAATGGCGAGCAGGTCATTAGTTAGATAGCGCTATTTAGGTCTGACAAGCCTCACACCGTGCCGCAGAGGACGGTCGTGAACTAATGGATCTGGGCACGTCAATGATGATAGACATTGACGCTAAGGGCAGATAAACATGACTAAAGTCAGTGGTCGATATGGTAATGAGTCTAGTAGTGTAAACATGGGGTAGCCCCCACGGCTGGATTTCAAGAGTAAATGGGATAAACAAATCATGTTTTCAACTATGGGGTAACCCCCACGGCAAGGATGCCAGTTAAAGGAAACTATGTTTTTGGAATAACTTAAACCAACACCCAACTGTGAACTCGCTCAATTTTTTTGTTGACTCGTTACTACATGCTTTGCAGGTCACTAGGTTTAGCAGGAGCTTGCATGGGGAAGTGTCGTTGTGGAGCATGGACATTGAGTGTTCATGATGAACTTAAACACTATTAATTTATGATTTGGGTTTTGAATTGATTGCTTCCGCTGATAACTTAGACTTATTAAACTGTTTTTGGACACCAATTATATTGCGTGGTTGAACTTTTAATTACTTTACTATATTGTTCAATATGATTGGTGGCTCGATCCTGGTCATGTCATGCCTCTATGCGGTGATACTCCGTGTGTGGATTTTGGGGGTGTGACAGATTGGTATTAGAGCCATTGGTTATAGTGAACTTGGTTTTAAAAATGGGGAAAAGCTTTTTGGTAAAACCAGACTATAACCTGTACAGTGCTCAACGACCCACAACGACGCTTCGCTCCACTTGTAAGGCTCAACAATATAGGTGATATGATTTATGTTTATATTGCCTACTTGCTAGTTACATAGTACATTGGTCATGGTATGCTTAGTTAGTATAACAACTGTTGCCTGAACTCTGTGTGCTTACTCTCTTCTGTCACTCCACATATACACACATACGCGACACTTTCCTTACTTGTGTTTTCTTCGATGTGAAGATCATGAGTGGATGTCTGAATTTGACTCAAGCCCAGCTGACGGCTCTAATCAATGAACGAGTTGCTGAGGCACTCACAGTTGTCCCTGCTGTAGGAATAACCTGCCATTTCGACCTATCCTAGGATGTTTAGATCCTACTCTCAGGAACCAACCCTCGTGCTTAATCTTTCCTTTTCTTTCTCGCACGACAGGTCAGCCTGCTCAGCCTCCCGCGTGTATGTGCAAGACCTTTATGGACTGTAGACCTATTACCTTCAGTGGTACAGAAGGAGCTGTAGGTCTCCTCCACTGGTTTGAGAAGCTCGAATCTGTCTTCGAGATGTGTGAATGCCCTGAGGCTCGTAGGGTAAAGTTTGCTACTGGAACACTTGAAGGTGCTGCGTTAACCTAGTGGAAAGCACAGGTCCAACTGCTAGGGCTGGCGGTTGCTAACGCCACCCAATGGAACGGTTTCAAAGAACTGATTAAAGAAGAGTAGTGTAGTCTTGACGACATTCACAAGCTGGAGGTAGAGTTCTTCAACTTAAAGATGACGGGGTCAGAAATTGAAGCGTACACGAAAAGATCGAACGAGTTGGCTATCTTGTGTCCTACTATGGTAGAGCCTCCCATCAAACGTATCGAACTATACCTTAAGGGTTTGGTGCCAGAAATTCAAAGTCACATGACCTCAGCTAATCTTGGCACCATTCAGCAAATCATCAAGTTGGCTCATCGTCTCACTGATCAGGCGGTGGAGCAAAACAGGTTACCAAAGCATATTAGTGCTACTACTTCTGATACTCCCAGCGACAACAAGCGTAAATGGGATGGAACTTCAAGCAAAGGTTCAACTTCTGTTCAGTCTTAGCAGAGAAGGACTGACGACTACAAGAGCCCTAGTCAGCAATCAACTGGTAGCCAAAGTCAAGGTGGGTACAGGGGAATTCACCCCAAATGCAATCGCTGTAACCTACACCACAGCGGGCCATGCACCAGGAGTAACTGTCATCGGTGCAACAAGCCAGGCCACGCCGCAAAAGATTGCAGGAGTTTACGCCCCACGAATCAGAATCGTCAGCAACAACAAGCCCCACAGAATCAACGACAACAGCATCAGCAACAACAGGGCAACAACAAAGGGTGTTTTCAGTGTGGAGCTGAAGGCCACTTCAAGAGAGACTATCCCCAGCTGAACCAGAATCAGACCAACAACAATAATAACAATCAGGGGAATGGTAACAATGGGGGCAACAACGATGGCAATGGTGCCAGGGGGCGTGTATTCGTGATTGGCCAGGGTGAAGCGAGGAATGATCCCAATGTTGTGACGGGTAAGTTCCTACTGGACGACTTTTACGTTACTGTTTTATTTGATTCGGGTGCCGATACTAGCTACGTGTCCTTAAAATTTAGTCAAATGCTTAAGCGTACCCGAACACTTTTGAACACCAAGAACACTGTAGAGCTAGCTAATGGTAAGACTTTAGAGGCCACACACGTAGTCAAGGGTTGTAATCTTGTTCTTGCTAATCAGACCTTCTCTATCGACCCCATTCCTATCGTTCTGGGTAGTTTCGACGTTGTCATTGGGATGGATTGGTTATCCCAACACCAAGCAGAGATTCTTTGCTAGGAGAAAATCGTCCGTATTCCTCATTCTGGTAAGGAACCTCTCACTATTTCTGGTGACAATAGTGGTGCTGTTGTGGGCATCATCTCCTTTCTTAAGGCTCAAAAGTGTTTGCGAAAGGGCCACACTGCTATTCTGGCTCTCGTTACTGATACCTCGACGAAGGAGAAGAAGATAGAAGATTATCCGAGTGTGAGCGACTTTCCTGAGGTATTTCCTGAGGAATTACCTGGTCTTCCGCCCCACCGTCAGGTTGAATTCCAAATTGAGCTAACACCTGGAGCAGCGCCCATAGCTCGAGCACCTTATCGTTTAGCCCCATCAGAACTAGAAGAGCTGTCTACGTAACTACAAGAGCTCTTGGATAAAGGTTTTATTCGTCCTAGCTCTTCGCCCTGGGGAGCTCCAGTGCTATTCGTGAAGAAGAAAGACGGTACCTTCAGAAAGTGTATTGACTATCGCGAACTCAACAGGGTGACTGTGAAGAATCGCTATCCTCTTCCACGCATTAATGACTTATTCGACCAGCTGCAAGGGTCGAGCTTCAATTCAAAGATTGATCTGAGATCAGGATATCACCAGCTGAGAGTCCGAGAGGAGGACGTCTCCAAAACGTCCTTTAGAACTCGTTATGGACACTACGAGTTTTTGGTCATGCCTTTTGGGCTGACAAACGCACCTGCGGTCTTCATGGACCTTATGAACCGAGTGTGTAAACCTTACCTGGATAAATGTGACAACCCTCATGATTTCATGTATCCGTATGATTTATTAATGATAATTAAAGTGCTTAGTGACTGTGTTGAATTACTTAACTGTTTCCTGATCACTGTGTCATACTTACATGTGTTTGGTAACATACTAGTCGTGCACAGAAAATTGACTAAATGGTCCTGAATATTCTCCTATGTGTTAGGAATTAAGAGTGTTACAAAAATATATATAATAGACACTTTACGGAATAATTAAACACTTTAACGGAACAATATCCGATCGAAGAACCGGGCATTACCCGGGACACCAAATATTTGTCAAACACGTTATTTAATTATTTTTGGACTAGTTATGGTTCCCGAAGACCATAAGACCCACCAAAATACCCACTAACTAATATAGAAAATCATATACTTGTATATGAACTAATATTTACCTACTTCCATCAAGATGTTACAATTAACCCCCCCCCCCCCTTTATATTTTCGATCACACATGTGGCCCCACTTATGATCACCATAATCTTCCCAAGATTTTCCTTAGATCTTTTATTGATGTTGCTTGGATTGCATAAGATCCTATAAGTATGGCTAGAGGATTTGAAAAATGATGGATATCATTCCATATCTCCACAAAAGATCACACCCATAATCCCACTCTCTCTCCCTTCCTCACGGTTACACACACAACCGCCAACATCACCACCATTCCACCACCATCTCTTCCATTTTTTAAGCTCCATCTAAGTGCTTGAAGGTGAATCAAAGGTGCTTGAACTTGTGGAACTTCAAAGGAGCCTTGTTCTTGCTTTTTCATCAACTTTCTCATCATCTTCTTCACTAGATTCTACCCTAGCCTTGTGCTAGTAGTAAGCTCTTGACAAACCCTTGTTCATCTTGTTTCTTGGTCACAAGTTGTAGTATGTTTAGTATGTTCAAATCACTAAAGAAACAAGAACATTAAAAAGATGAAACATGATGTAATAATGTTAGTATGAAGTTGTTTTGATATGTTGCTGATTACTTGCTGATTTACTTGTTAATATTGATGTTAAAGGTCATTGTTGATCACTAAACATGTTAACGGAATCAATCGAACATGCGTTAGAGAGTAGGGAACTGAACACAGAAAGCCGTTTAGTGATTACAGCCAACTTCAGTTGGCTGTAACCAGACTTTAATAAAACGAAGAATGCATTTTCTGAAGTCTAGATTTATGTATTATGAAATACGGTTCTAATGGCACTGGAATCATAATTTTTGGACTTCGTTTACTATTTTTAAAGACCCGATTTGTAACAGCAGCTATAGCTGAGTTTTTGCTGCATTAAATGGGTGATATGTTTTTAGTCATAACTAGAAATCTATGTTGAATCAGCTCATGAAATTTGTACAGTAGATGACTACTGATGTATTTGTAATTCTCCCACTGGAATTTCGTAAATCGGACTTACAATGAATTTTTAATGAATTATTCCGTGGACTGCAGTCAGAAAATGATGAATCTGATTGCAGTCTGATAAATGAATTTTTATAAAATATTGGTAATGAATTGGATCGTGAGATTTTTACATAATAATATTTGGACCGTTTAAGACATTCTGTAAAAATTTGGCAATTTTTGGAATAAGTTAACTATTTTATTAAAATCACCGAAAACAGCCCAGTTTTGAAGATTGAATCTGAAACGACATATGTAGTAGTTTGCGAGTCTAAATGTCGGGTAGGTTATCCGAGAATGATCTAACATGTTATATGTCAATAAATGTGTTATGTGCAATGTCGTATGTTTGTTTATGAGTGGGGAATAGATTGGAAGTTTATATGGGCATGAACCGTTAAAGTGATGCATGTTATGTGCTAGATGCGTGTAGGAACTTCGTGCTTATTTGAAGTCACTAATAAACTAAGTGGTAATCATACTAGGACGTGATTGACCGGCCTTGACTGTTAGCTATTTTGAGAGTCAAACCGAGCAACCAAAGGTGAGTTCACACCCTTACTAAGGCATGGGATTCCCGGTGGTTGGGAATGGGATTAGATAGCTGAGACGGAACTTGTACTTTCACCACTACTAGACTACTAACCTCCATCCTTGGAGTGGGAAGGACGCCAGCGCTAAACCTACGTACTCACTACGTACCACTGTCCTCGGATTGGGAAGGGCACCAGCGCTAAACCTACGTACTCACTACGTACCACTGTCCTCGGATTGGGAAGGGCACCAGCGCTAAACCTAACTACTCACTACGTACCACTGTCCTCGGATTGGGAAGGGCACCAGCGCTAAACCTACGTACTCACTACGTACCACTGTCCTCGGATTGGGAAGGACACCAGCGCTAAACCTACATATTTAATATGTACCTCAGTCCTCAGATTGGGAAGGACACATATATATACATCTAGTCTAGTGGTTTACAACATGGGGTAGCCCCCACCGTTTATGGTTTGGAAAATAAAGAAAGTTGATTTAACCTGCAATTGCAACAAACTCATAGTTTTTGAAAAACTACTTTATAACGAACCCTACTGTGAACTCGCTCAAATTTGTTGTTGATTTGTTGTAACATGCCTTGCAGGTCGTTAGGTACTTATGGAGCTTGCGCGAGGAGGAGGTCGTTGTGGGATATGGACTATTATGTCCCGTGCCCAATAAATAAACTTTATGAACTTATGGAACTTATGTTTGGTCGTTAAACTTATGAACTATGAACTTATGTTTTGGACTTATGTCTTATGCTTCCGCTGTTAACTTAAAGTCGGTTACTGTCTTTTGGTCACCAATTGTATTGTGGTTGGTTTATTTACTTAATTACGTTGTTCAATATGATTGGTGGCTCGATCCTGGTCATGTCACGCCTCCAAGCGGTGATACTCCGCATGGTGGATTTTGGGGGTGTGACAGATTGGTATCAGAGCCATTGGTTATAGTGAACTTGGCTTTAAAAAGGGGAAAAGCTTTTTGATAAAACCAGACTATAACCTGTACAGTGCTCAAACGATCCACAACGATGTTCGCTCCACGTGCAAGACTCAACACTATAGGTAATATGGTTTATGTTTGTATTGCCTACCTGCTAGTAGCACATTTGATCATGGTGTGCTTAGTTAGCGTAACAACTATTGCTTGAAACCCTGTGTGTTTGCTCTCTTTTGTCACCCCACACTTACGCACTTTCGTGACACTTTTCTTACTTGTGTTTCCTTTGACGTGAAGATCATGGGTGGACGACTGAACCTAACTCAAGCCCAGCTGATGGCTCTAATCAACGAACGAGTGGCTGAGGCACTCACAGCTGTCCCTGCAGGAGGTATAACCTGCTATTTCGACCTATCCTAGGATGTTTAGATCCTACTCTCGTGAACCAACTCTCGTGTTTAAACTTGTCTTTTCGTTCTCGTGCGACATGTCAGCATGCTCAACCTCATATATGTACGTTCAAAACGTTCATGGATTGCCGACCTAGTACTTTCAGCGGCACAGAAGGAGCTGTAGGTCTTCTTCACTGGTTCGAGAAGCTCGAGTCTGTTTTCGAGATGTGTGAATGCCCTGAAGATCGTAGGGTGAAATATGCTACTGGAACACTCGAAGGTGCTGCGTTAACCTGGTGGAAAGCACAGGTTCAACTGCTAGGGCTGGCGGTTGCTAATGCCACCCCATGGAACGGTTTCAAAGATTTGATCAAAGAAGATTACTGTAGTCGTGACGACATCCACAAGTTAGAGGTAGAATTTTTCAATCTGAAGATGACGGGGTCTGAAATCGAGGCATACACAAGGAGGTCGAACGAATTAGCTATCTTGTGTCCCACTATGGTGGACCCTCCTATCAAGCGTATCGAGCTGTACCTTAAGGGTTTGGTGCCAGAAATTCAAAGCCATGTGACCTCAGCTAATCTTGGCACCATTCCGCAAATCATCAAGTTGGCTCATCGTCTCACTGATCAGGCAGTTGAGCAGAACAAGCTGCCCAAGCATATTAGCGCTACTACTACTGATGCTCCCAGTGATAATAAGCGCAAGTGGGATGGAAATTTGGGCAAAGGATCTACTTCAATTCAGTCTCAGCAGCGAAAGACTGATGAGTACAGGAGCCCCAGTCAGCATTCTTCTGGGAATCAAGGTCAAGGTGGATACAGGGGAAATTAGCCTAAGTGCAATCGATGTAATTTGCACCATAGTGGGGCGTGCAACAAGGGTCGTTTTCAGAGATGTAACAAGCCTGGACATGAAGCCAAAGATTGCAGGAGCTCACGTCCTGCAAATCATAATGGACAACAGCAGCCACAAGCTCCACAGAACCAACATCAACACCAGCAGGGTAATAAGGGATGCTTCCAGTGCGGTGTTGAGGGTCACTTCAAGAGGCACTGTCCACAGCTGAATCAGAATCAGAACAACAACCAAGGAAATGGGAACAACAATGGAGGCAACAACGGGGGTAACAATAATGGCAATGGTGCCAGGGGACGTGTTTTCCTGCTGGGTCAGGGTGATGCGAGGAACGATCCCAACGTTGTGATGGGTAAGTTTCTTCTGGATGATTTCTTTGTTACTATTTTATTCGATTCGGGTGCCGATACTAGTTATGTGTCCTTAAAAGTTAGTCAAATGCTTAAGCGCACTCCAACACTTTTGACCACCAAACACACGGTAGAGCTAGCAAACGGTAAAAGTCTCGAGGCCACGCACATAGTTAAGGGTTGTTACCTCGTCTTAGCTGGTCTGTCCTTCTCTATCGATCTTATTCCTATCGTACTTGGTAGTTTCGACGTCGTTATTGGGATGGATTGGCTATCCCATCATCAAGCGGAGATTATTTGCAAGAAGAAAATCGTCCGCATTCCTCGTTCTGGTGAAGAACCCCTTGTGATTCATGGCGACAAGAGTGGTGCAGTCGTAGGCATCATCTCTTTCCTTAAGGCCCAGAAGTGTTTGCGAAAGGGCCATACTGCTATTCTAGCTCTCATTTCTAATACATCCTCAGAAGAAAGGAAGATAGAAGACATACCTATTGTACGTGATTTTCCTGAGGTATTTCCTGAGGAATTTCCTCGTCTTCCGCCTCATCGTCAAGTTGAGTTTCAAATCGAGCTAGCTCCTGGAGCAGCACCAGTAGCTCAAGCACCGTATCGTCTTGCTCCATCAGAACTCGAAGAACTGTCTACGCAACTACAAGAACTCCTTGAAAAGGGTTTCATACGTCCTAGCTCTTCGCCATGGGGAGTTCCGGTGTTATTCATAAAGAAGAAAGACGGTACCTTCAGAGTGTGTATTGACTATCGCGAGCTTAATAAGGTGACCGTGAAGAATCGTTATCCTCTTCCACGTATTGATGAGCTATTCGACCAGCTTCAAGGGTCGAGTTATTACTCTAAGATTGATTTGAGATCGGGCAACCATCAACTGAGAGTCCGAGATGAGGACGTCTCCAAACCAGCATTCAGAACTCGTTACGACCATTACGAGTTTCTGGTTATGCCTTTCGGATTAATGAATGCACTTGCAGTCTTCATGGATCTTATGAACAGAGTATGCAAACCTTACCTGGATAAGTTCGTTATTGTGTTCATCGATGACATCCTGATCTTTTCTAAGAGTCAGGAGGAACACGAGCAGCATCTACGACTTATGCTAGAACTTCTTCGAGCAGATCAACTGTATGCTAAATTTTTGAAATGTGACTTCTGGCTTCGCGAAGTCCACTTTCTAGGCCATGTGGTAAACGAGGATGGGATTCATGTTGATCCATCCAAGGTAGACTCGATCAAGAACCGGCCTGCACCTCGTACACCAATAGAAATCCGGCAATTCCTGGGTCTGGCAGGATATTACAGAAGGTTTATCAAGGATTTCTCAAAGATTGCCAACCTCTCACTTCACTAACTCAGAAGGGTGTCACCTATCGTTGGGGTGATGCACATGAATCTGCATTTCAAGACTTAAAGGAGAGGCTTTGTAGCACACCTATTCTTTCGTTGCCTGATGGCACAAATGATTTTGTGGTTTATTGCGACGCTTCCATCCAAGGACTTGGTTGCGTGTTGATGCAACGTGAAAAGGTCATTGCCTACGTATCGCGCCAACTTAAAGTTCATGAAAGGAACTACACTACACACGACTTGGAATTGGGAGCAGTTGTTTTCGCGCTTAAGATATGGAGACATTACCTGTACGGTACCAAGTGCACCATTTACACCGATCACGGGAGTCTCGAGCATATCTTCAAACAGAAGGAGTTAAACATGCGACAACGCCGATGGGTCAAGCTCTTGAACGATTACGAATGCGCGATCAGGTATCATCTGGGCAAGGCCAATGTGGTGGCCGACACCCTCAGTCGAAAGGATACCATACCTAAGCGTGTACGCGCGTTACAGCTTACCATCCAATCTAACCTTCCCACTCAGATTCGCGATGCTCAGGTTGAAGCAATGAAAGCAGAGAACATCAGGGCTGAGTCCTTACGAGGATCGAGGCAGCGGCTAGAACAAAAGGAAAACGACGTCTACCATGTTAACAGACGCATCTGGGTTCCACTTTACGGAAACTTACACGAGCTTGTGATGGACGAAGCGCACAAGTCTCGTTATTCGGTACATCCTGGTTCGGATAAGATGTACCACGATCTCAAGACTACATATTGGTAGCCTGGTATGAAAGCCAGCATAGCAACCTACGTCAGTAAATGTTTTACTTGTGTGAGAGTCAAGACTGAATATCAGAAACCATCAGGCCTACTTCAACAACCAGAGATACCTAAATGGAAATGGGAGCAAATTTCCATGGATTTCGTTACCGGCCTGCCCAGATCTCAACGCGGAAATGATACCATTTGGGTGATCGTGGATCGACTGACCAGGTCTGCACATTTTCTTGCTATCAAGGAGACGGATAAGTTTTCTACTCTAGCAGACATTTACCTAAAGGAAGTGGTATCAAGGCACGGAGTGCCAACCCCCATCATTTCTGATCGTGATGCGTTTTTACTTCGGAATTGTGGCAAGCCTTGCACAAGTGTTTTGGCTCACGTTTAGATATGAGCACCGCTTATCATCCACAGACGGATGAGCAATCCAAACACACCGTCCAAACCCTTGAAGACATGCTTAGGGCATGTGTAATCGATTTTGGTAATGGCTGGGAAAAGCACCTCCCGCTAGTGGAGTTTTCATATAACAACAGTTACCACACCAGCATCCAGGCCGCTCCGTTTGAGGCATTGTACAGACGTAAATGCCGATCACCCTTTTGTTGGGCAGAGGTTGGCGACAGCCAAATCACAGGCCCAGAACTAGAGTAGATACAACCGAGAGAATTGCTTAGATACGGCAACGAATGGAGGCAGCTCGTGACCGTCAGAAAAGTTATGCTGATAAGCGAAGAAAGCCACTCGAGTTCCAGGTTAGGGATCGAGTGCTACTCAAAGTCTCACCTTGGAATGGTGTTGTCCGTTTTGGAAAACAAGGCAAACTCAATCCGCGTTATGTCGGACCGTTCGAAATCATTGAGAAAATTGGCAAAGTTGCCTACAAGCTGAAGCTACCGGCCGAACTCAGCGGAGTTCACAATGTTTTCCACGTGTCGAATCTGAAGAAGTGTCTGTCAGATGAGACCCTCATAGTTCCCTTAAAGGAGCTCACTATCGACGACCAGCTGTGATTCGTCAAGGAACCAGTAAAGATTACTGATCGAGATGTTAAGATTCTCAAGCATACCAGGATACCTCTCGTCCGAGTTCGTTGGGATTCTCGTCGTGGCCCAGAGTATACTTGGGAATGAGAAGACCAAATGAAACTCAAGTACCCCCAGCTGGTTAAGAAAAGTGCAACCACTACTGAGGCTGAAGCTACTGCTGAATTTCGGGACGAAATTCCAAATCAACGGGTGGATGATGTGACACCCCAGGAAAAGCCAGTAAACACCGCAACTTAACTAGCTTCCTTAGTAACCACATGCTAAATTTCTGGATGAAATTTTCTTAACGGGGAGAGAATGTGACGACCCTCATGATTTCATGTGTCCAACGTGCTTGGTGACTGTGTTGAATTACTTAACTATTTCCAGATTACTGTGTCATACTTACATGTGTTTGTTAACATACTAGTCATGCACAGAAAATTGACTAAATGGTCCTGAATATGCTCCTATGTGTTAGGAATTAAAAGTGTTACAAAAATATATATAATAGACACTTTACGGAATAATTATACACTTTAACGGAACAGTATCCGATCGAACAACCGGACATTACCCGGGACACCAAATATTTGACAAACACATTATTTAATTATTTTTGGACTAGTTATGGTTCCCGAACACCATAACACCCACCAAAATACCCACTAACTAATATAGAAAATCATATACTTGTATATGAACTAATATTTACCTACTTCCATCAAGATGTTACAATTAACCCCCCCCCCCCTTTATATTTTCGATCACACATGTGGCCCCACTTATGATCACCATAATCTTCCCAAGATTTTCCTTAGATCTTTTATTGATGTTGCTTGGATTGCATAAGATCCTATAAGTATGGCTAGAGGATTTGAAAAATGATGGATATCATTCCATATCTCCACAAAAGATCACACCCATAATCCCACTCTCTCTCCCTTCCTCACGGTTACACCCACAACCGCCAACATCACCACCATTCCACCACCATCTCTTCCATTTTTTAAGCTCCATCTAAGTGCTTGAAGGTGAATCAAAGGTGCTTGAACTTGTGGAACTTCAAAGGAGCCTTGTTCTTGCTTTTTCATCAACTTTCTCATCATCTTCTTCACTAGATTCTACCCTAGCCTTGTGCTAGTAGTAAGCTCTTGACAAACCCTTGTTCATCTTGTTTCTTGGTCACAAGTTGTAGTATGTTTAGTATGTTCAAATCACTAAAGAAACAAGAACATTAAAAAGATGAAACATGATGTAATAATGTTAGTATGAAGTTGTTTTGATATGTTGCTGATTACTTGCTGATTTACTTGTTAATATTGATGTTAAAGGTCATTGTTGATCACTAAACATGTTAACGGAATCAATCGAACATGCGTTAGAGAGTAGGGAACTGAAAACGGAAAGTTGTTTAGTGATTATAGCCAACTTCAGTTGGCTGTAACCGGACTTTAATAAAACGAAGAATGCATTTTCTGAAGTCTAGATTTATGTATTATGAAATACGGTTCTAATGGCACTGGAATCATAATTTTTAGACTCCGTTTACTATTTTTAAAGACCCGATTTGTAACAGCAGCTAAAGCTGAGTTTTTGCTGCATTAAATGGGTGATATATTCTTAGTCATAACTAGAAATCTTTGTTGAATCAGCTCATGAAATTTGTACAGTAGATGACTACTGATGTATTTGTAATTCTCCCACTAGAATTTCGTAAATCGGACTAACAATGAATTTTTAATGAATTATTCCGTGGACTGCAGTCAGAAAATGATGAATCTGATTGCAGTCCGGTAAATGAATTTTTGTAAAATATTGGTAATGAATTGGATCGTGAGATTTTTACATAATAATATTTGGACCGTTTAAGACATTCTGTAAAAATTTGGCAATTTTTGGAATAAGTTAACTATTTTATTAAAATCACCGAAAACAGCCCAGTTTTGAAGATTGAATCTGAAACGACATATGTAGTAGTTTGCGAGTCTAAATGTCGGGTAGGTTATCCGAGAATGATCTAACATGTTATATGTCAATAAATGTGTTATGTGCAATGTCGTATGTTTGTTTATGAGTGGGGAATAGATTGGAAGTTTATATGGGCATGAACCGTTAAAGTGATGCATGTTATGTGCTAGATGCGTGTAGGAACTTCGTGCTTATTTGAAGTCACTAATAAACTAAGTGGTAATCATACTAGGACGTGATTGACCGGCCTTGACTGTTAGCTATTTTGAGAGTCAAACCGAGCAACCAAAGGTGAGTTCACACCCTTACTAAGGCATGGGATTCCCGGTGGTTGGGAATAGGATTAGATAGCTGAGACGGAACTTGTACTTTCACCACTACTAGACTACTTACCTCCGTCCTCGGATTGGGAAGGACGCCAGCGCTAAACCTACGTACTCACTACGTACCACTGTCCTCGGATTGGGAAGGGCACCAGTGCTAAACCTAAGTACTCACTACGTACCACTGTCCTCGGATTGGGAAGGGCACCAGCGCTAAACCTACGTACTCACTACGTAGCACTGTCCTCGGATTGGGAAGGGCACCAGCGCTAAACCTACGTACTCAGTACGTACCACTGTCCTCGGATTGGGAAGGACACCAACGCTAAACCTACATATTTAATATGTACCTTTGTCCTCGGATTGGGAAGGACACATATATATACATCTAGTCTAGTGGTTTACAACATGGGGTAGCCCCCACCGTTTATGGTTTGGAAAATAAAGAAAGTTGATTTAACCTGCAATTGCAACAAACTCATAGTTTTTGAAAAACTACTTTATAACGAACCCTACTGTGAACTCGCTCAAATTTGTTGTTGATTTGTTGTAACATGCCTTGCAGGTCGTTAGGTACTTATGGAGCTTGCGCGAGGAGGAGGTCGTTGTGGGATATGGACTATTATGTCCCGTGCCTAATAAATAAACTTTATGAACTGATGGAACTTATGGTTGGTCGTTAAACTTATGAACTATGAACTTATGATTTGGACTTACGTCTTATGCTTCCGCTGTTAACTTAAAGTCGGTTACTGTCTTTTGATAACCAATTATATTGTGGTTGGTTTATTTACTTAATTACGTTGTTCAATATGATTGGTGGCTCGATCCTGGTCATGTCACGCCTCCAAGCGGTGATACTCCGCATGGTGGATTTTGGGGGTGTAACAAGTTCGTTATAGTTTTCATCGATGACATCCATCTATTCTAAGAGTCAGGAGGAACACGAGCAGCATCTACGACTTATTTTGGAACTCCTTCGAACAGAACAGCTTTATGCTAAGTTTTCGAAATGCGACTTCTAGCTTCGTGAAGTCCACTTTCTAGGCCATGTGGTGAATGAGGATGGGATTCATGTTGATCCATCCAAGGTAGACTCGATCAAGAACTGGCCTGCACCCCGTACACCAACAGAAATCCGCCAATTCTTGGGTTTGGCAGGTTATTATAGAAGGTTTATCAAGGATTTCTCAAAGATAGCCCAACCTCTCACTTCGCTGACTCAGAAGGGTGTCACCAATCGTTGGGGAGATGCACAAGAGTCCGCGTTTCAGCACTTAAAGGATAGACTTTGTAGCGCGCCTATCCTCTCATTGCCTGAAGGCACAGATGATTTTGTGGTTTATTGCGACGTTTCCATTCAAGGACGTGGTTGTGTGTTGATGCAACGTGACAAGGTCATTGCCTACGCATCGCGCCAACTTAAGGTTCACGAAAGGAACTACAGTACACACGATTTGGAGCTGGGAGATGTTGTTTTCGCACTCAAGATATGGAGACATTACCTGTACGGTACCAAGTGCACCATTTACACCGATCACAGGAGTCTCGAGCATATCTTCAAGCAAAAGGAGTTAAACATGCGACAACGTCGATGGGTCGAGCACTTGAATGATTACGAATGCGCGATCAAGTACCATCCGGGCAAAGCCAATGTTGTGGCCGACGCCCTCAGTCGAAAGGAAACAAAACCTAAGCGAGTACGCGCATTACAACTTACCATCCAATCTAGTCTTCCTACTCAGATACGGGATGCTCAACTAGAAGCTTTGAAAGCAGAGAACGTCAGGGCGGATGTCACACCCCGATCACGTAAAACATCAAATCGTGGCGGAAACGTCGGGGAGTGTTGTAACAGAATTAATTGTTTCACAACCATGGAAATTAAAGTTACGTTTTATTTATCAAACATGAGAGTTACATTGTCTTAAAACAAGAAACAAAGAGTACATAACATAAATTAACTAGTTCTTGCTTCATTTTAAGTCACTAAGGCACAGGCCCGCCTAAGTGTGTCTCGATCATCCTATGCAACAGCTCCTGAAAACACATGTGAAAATAGGTACGTCAGCATGAAAATGCCTGTGAGATACATAGGTTTGCTGAAAATAGGATTCATGACTTAGGTTTAAGAAAATGTTTAATAAAATTTAGTCGTGAACCTTGTAAATTGTATTGTTTTGTTTTGTAAATCATTTAAAAAGCCATAAGCTTAGATGATATGTAAAATAGAAGAACAATGTTAGGTTAAATGAATAACCAAGTAAAATGAATTGTAATAAGTAAACTGTTTTGTAAACCAAAGTCTTGTGAAAAGCATGTTACTTGTGTAAAATGTATAAGTCCTAAATGAATGATTTAAATAACGCTATGATATGTAATATAATACAAGCACTTATATATAGGAATTACCAGCGGTGTATCCACCATGCTTGTATCATACTACTCACATCTCGTTACTTAAGTCACTTAAACAAACTACCAATGTATAAAGTTCATGTTTAACCCAATTGTCAAAAAGTCCTTGTATAAACCATGTCAAATGTTAAAAAGTCCAAAAGTAGTCAAGTAATGTGTAACAAATGTTATGTATGGTAAGTAAAGTGTGTCACATAACCGAATGTAAAAATGTACAAAACAAAGTATTTTGAATATATCAAAAAGTTATGTTTTACAAAGTAAATGCATGTTTTATTGATACAAACACTTATGTGGTAAGTTAACGCATACATTCAAGCCTTGAGACAGACGGATAACCCTAAGTCAAGGTTATTAAAAAAATTGTTTTCGGATTCAGTCATTCCTTACACCCAAACAAACCTAGGATGTCAGGAACGGGATTTGTCAAGTCCTATGGTACCACTACTTACTACCGAGCGGCGTAGCTAATGTTAATGAACGTATATAAGTCTCGTTTGTACAAACCAAATGTCATACCGGTTGTAAACATGTTAAATGAAAACAATGTGCTAAGTATGCTAAGTTAGCATACAAAGCAGAAAAGTCATGTAAATCAATGTGCTAGCATGCTCAGTCAACATACATAGCAGAAATGTAAAGTAAAACAATGTACTAAGTATGCTAAGTAAACATACATAGCCAAAACAATGTAATGTAAATCATGTACTATAAATGTACAAACAAACATAGCAAGTATATGATGTGAAAGCATGGAAAGCATGAAAGTAACAAGTAGGCACATGTGTTTCACCCCAAAACAGTTTGGAAAATAGTAAAAGAGGGGTCTATGTACTCACTTGAGATTGCTTAGTAGTCCTTGAGTAACAACCAAACAATGCTAGAGATCACGAAAATCAAACGGTACCTAATATAGGTAACTATGTTAATAAACCGGACCTAATATCGGAGGATCGGATAGAATGAGAATTCGTAAACCAAATGAGTGTGGGAACTCATGTAATATGGTTTAACAAAGCCTACATACTAAAATGAAACCTAACCTAAGTGCTTACGACCCATTATGCTACTTTAACGCGTCGTTTGCGTAAAACACGTTCGGAATGCCTAACTAGTCCTATGATAAGTAAAATATGCCTTAACATGTTTAATTATGTTACATAATTAGTTACGTGACAAAAGTTTGGGTTACATATGCTTAATTACCAATTACGCATGAAAAGGGTATTTTGGTAATTTACCTATGGCATATAAACTACTTATCATACAACTACCTAAACTAGGTGACCATAAGGTATAACCTTGGAAGGTTATTCCCTATGCTACTATGGTCACTAAACTTTTTTGGTCGGATCCTAATGATCGACCAAACGGGTCGTGTTCGAAAGTCTAAGCGGGTGTTTAGTCCGCTTGACTTACGACTCTACACAAGCACTAATCTAAAAAGTGACGAGCTAAACATGCTAGAACATGTTTAGTTAAGTTAGAAAACAGGTTTTGATATCAAAACAAATGGTCTTGATATCCTAGAGTAGTTTGGTTACCAAATACGCGTAAATGCGCATTTTGGCCGAAACTACGACTCGTCACTGAGCCTAGATAACGTGGTAATCAGTAGGTATAGTCACTAGGGACTATAACCATCGTGATTATGCTCAAATTATGAAGTTCAAAAGAACTTTGCATTGACCATAAACTAGTCAAAGCAGAAAGTCAAACGCAGTTTGACTTTAACGATAAAAACGAACGAAAAGAACGAAAAAATACTTATAGAAGGTCCCCGCAAGCTCTTGATCCGATTTACTCTTAGGTATGAAGCATAAACTTCAACTTAGAGAGCCAAAATCAGATTTAAGTGTGAGTTTGCAAGGAAATGAAGGTGGGTATTTATAGGAATTCAAGAACCGTTAAGATCGTTCATCGAAAACTGAGCTTTGAACTGGACCTTACATGTGTGCCCATGGTTTTCTAAAACCAGGGGAGCCCCTAATAATGGACTAGGTTCATTAAATACCAGCCCATGGTTTTGCAAAACCGTGGGTTAAAACCATCAACACTTCAAAATGGACTTGGTTCATTGAGTCTGGTCAGAAATTTCAAAAATGGTCCCTGCACTTGTAAAACTTATTTTTTTTGCACTTTTACGGTGTGTTCCCGAGTTAAAAATCCCTCCCCTTCCCTCCCCTCCCCTCCCCTCCATGTCTTTCCAAATTGGAAAGACTATTTATAGGCAAAAAAAACCCCATTTTCCCTCCCCTCCCCCAGTTAAGTGGATCTCTGGAACACCATTTTCCCTCCCCTCCCCTCCCCCTGTTAAGTGGATCTCTGGAACACAGCGTTAAGCCCCGTTAACCCCATTTCAAGGCTCTAAAATAAATTTAAAGTATAGGGAACTCAAAACATGCTCAAAAGTATCTCGGATGTCGGTTCGTTTGGTCGTATGGTTGCGTTATTCGCTTAATTACGACGGAAGTGATAACGAACGCAAAAAAAAAACGATCCAAATTAAGCGACGAATGGAATTTTATCATGCCAAACACTAAAATAAAATATTTTAATGCTTACATAAATTTTTGGATGTCCGGATGTATTTAGAACGTAAGTTATGCGCGAAAATGCAAACTTATTCACTTTTTTTGACGCTTTTAGTCCCTGAATGAGCATAAAGTTTATTTTAGCACACCGAACCCCTCAAAGCCTATTTCTAAGCTATGTAAAGGATATTTAGGGTGTGTTTAACTTATGATCATGTTCCGGAATGTTCATTACAGTTCAAATTGGCATACTTTCGCAGTTTGTCGAATTTAGTCCCTATAGGCGATTAAACTTGTTTTTTGCCATACCAAAGCCTTTAAAACTTATTTCTAAGTTATGTAAAGGTTATTTAAATCATGTTAAACATATTTTGATGTTCCGGAGTATTTTTCGTGTTAAACTGATTACGTTTACGCACCAGTTTGCGTATAATTCTCCAGAAAGCGATATAGAGTTTGAAATTGAATAAAAATCAAACATGAACAATGTCAAACATAAACAAACAAACATTGGGATAAAATAACTTTGTTTTATTGATACCTGAACTGTTTACAATTATTACAGACACAGGTGTCACAGTCTCCCCTACTTGTGGAAATTTCATCCCGAAATTTATTTAGAGAAAACTCGTGAGAATAGATCTGGATACTTCGCCTTCATTTGATCTTCACGTTCCCAAGTAAACTCAGGTCCACGCTTAGATTCCCAGCGAACTTTGACCAAAGGAATGCGCTTGCGTTTAAGCCACTTGACTTCACGTTCCATGATTTCCACAGGTTTCTCAACAAAATGCATCGTGTTGTCCACACGAATTTCATCAAGCGGTATGTGGAGGTTCTCATCAGCAAGACACTTCTTGAGGTTGGACACGTGAAAGGTTGGATGAACGTTTCCAAGTTCAGGAGGTAACTCAAGTCTATACGCTACCTTGCCTATTCTTTCGATGATCTTGAATGGACCAACGTATCTAGGTGCAAGTTTTCCTTTCTTTCCAAATCTGATCACACGTTTCCAAGGTGAGACCTTAAGTAATACACGATCACCGACTTGAAATTCCTAGGGCTTGCGTCTTTGGTCTGCGTAACTTTTTTGACGGCTTCTAGCTGCCTGAAGGTTATCACGAACTTTCTTAACCTTATCAGTTGTCTCTAAAATGAGGGCAGGTCCAGTAAGCTGAGCCTCACCGGTCTCATTCCAGCAGACTGGTGAACGACATTTTCGACCATAGAGAGCTTCGAAAGGAGCCATGTTGATGCTGGTGTGATAACTGTTGTTGTAGGAGAATTCAATTAATGGGAGATGTGAATCCTAACTACCACCAAAATCGATCACACAAGCTCTAAGCATATCCTCTAGAGTCTGGATTCTTCTTTCAGATTGACCAACCATTTGCGGATGATAAGCTGTGCTCAGATTAAGTTGGGTCCCCATAGCAGATTGCATGGTTCTCCAAAAATGAGAAGTGAAGCGAGCATCTCTATCAGAAATGATGTTCAAAGGAACACCATAACGGGATACGATTTCATCCACATAAATTTTAGCAAGTTTGTCAGCAGAAAAATCCTCACGGATTGGCAAGAAATGCTGACTTAGTAAGACGATCAACCACTACCCAGATGGCATCATGACCTTTCTTTGTGAGCGGAAGTTTGGTAACCAGATCCATAGCAATTTTTCCCATTTCCAAACTGGGATCTCTGGTTGCTCCATTAAACTAGAAGGATGTTGATGTTCAGCCTTAACCTTAAGACAAGTAAGGCATTTTGATACGTATAAGGCAATGTCTTTCTTCATACCAGGCCACCAATACTGAATACGAAGATCCTTATACATCTTATCTGAGCAAGGATGAATAGAATAACGAGACTTATGGGCTTCATCCATAAGCAAGGTGCGAAGATCATCTTGGCTTGGGACCCACAAAGGGTCCATGAAGTAATACGATCCATTGTCCTTCAGTTCAAGATTAGGTGTTATGTGATAGGGAAATTCCTTATCCATCAAACCTTGTGAAACACAAGTGTGTTGAGCCTGAGTGATGCGTGCTTGGATATCAGATCGAGCTTGAATATCAGATTGAACACGAACACAATGAAGCTTAGTATGTTCCTTACGACTCAAAGCATCGGCTACGACATTCGCCTTACCAGGATGGTAGCGAATTTCGCAGTCATAGTCATTTAGAAGCTCAACCCAACGTCGTTGCCTCATGTTGAGTTCTTTCTGATTGAAGATATGCTGAAGACTTTTGTGGTATGTGAAAACCACACATTTTGTACCGTACAAATAGTGTCTCCAGATCTTAAGAGCGAAGGCAACTGTACCTAACTCAAGATCATGAGTGGTGTAGTTTTTCTCATGTATCTTCAACTGCCTTGATGCATATGCTATGACTTTGTTCCTTTGCATGAGAACACAACCAAGACCCAAATTTGATGCATCTCAATAAATGACGAAATCATCATTGCCCTCAGGCAAAGATAGAATAGGCGCATCACAAAGCTTATGCTTCAAGTTTTGAAAAGCTTCCTCTTGTTTGAATCCCCAATCAAAGGGTTTGTTCTTCTGAGTTAGAGCAGTTAGAGGAACTGCAATCTTTGAGAAATTTTCAATGAAGCGGCGATAATAACCCGCCAGACCAAGAAAAGAACGAACTTCAGTAGGAGTAGTAGGCGTATCCCAGTCCTTAATCGCACTGATCTTGGAGGGATCTACATGAATACCTTGTTCGTTGACAACATGTCCCAAAAATTGAACCTCTTTAAGCCAAAATTCACACTTAGAGAATTTGGCGAAAAGTTGCTCTTTCTTTAGGAGTTCCAGAGTAAGACGAAGATGTTGCTCATGATCAGCTTGCGTCTTAGAGTATATCAAGATGTCATTAGTAAAAATGATAATGAATTTATCTAAATAAGGTTTGCATACCCTATTCATTAAGTCCATGAAAACAGTAGGAACATTAGTCAAACCGAATGGCATAACTGTGAACTCATAATGCCCATAACGAGTGCGGAATGTTGTCTTGGAAATATCTTCTTCATGCACACGAAGTTGATGATACCCAGAACGCAGATCAAAGAGATCATCTATGCGAGGTAGGGGTATCGATTCTTGATGGTAAGCTTGTTAAGCTCACGATAATCGATACACATCCTAAAAGATCCATCCTTCTTCTTGATAAAAAGAATGGGAGCACCCCAAGGTGAAAAGCTAGGATGAATAAAACCTTTGTCCGAGAGCTCTTGAAGCTGCTTAGACAACTCTTGCATCTCAGACGGTGCAAGACGATATGGAGCTCTGCAATGGGATTTGCACCAGGTACGAGATCAATACGGAACTCGACTTGGCGTGCTGGGGGTAAACCAGGTAACTCTTCAGGGAATACTTCAGGATAATCCCGAACAACATGGATATCTTGAATAGACTTACCTTTGCCCCTATCTGCTACAACATGTGCCAAAAAGGCCACATAGTTCTTTCGCAGATACTTCCGAGCTTTAAAACAAGACATGAGTTTGAGACTACCAGCATGTTTCTCACCACGAACTTGTAGGATCTCCCCTGTCGAAAGCGGCACACGAACAATCTTCTCGAAACAAACTACCTCTGCGTGATGTTTGGCTAACCAATCCATACCCACTATAACGTCGAAGCTTCCAAGTTGCATTGGCGTGAGGTCGATACGGAAAAGATGGTTGTTAAGGTTCAACTTGCAGTTGTGAAGAACAGAATCAAGAACAAAGGGTTCACCACTAGCAACTTCTACTGTCAAGGGTTTTCCTAGCTTTGTTCTAGACATGCGAAGCAATGGCTCAAGAGATAATGACACAAAACTCTTATCGGCACCCGAATCAGAAAGGACAGATGCAGGCTGATTATTAATAAAGAACGTACTGTTGACCACATTATTGTCTGCTTGAGCCTCTTGTGCATTCATGTTGAAGACTCGACCTCGAGCCTGAGCCTGATTCTGATTTGGATTTGCGTTAGCTAGTCTTGGACATCGGTTTCTGTAGTGGGTCAGATCCCCACAATTGTAGCATGAACCAGGAGGAAATTGAGGGCATGCAGCTTGACCTTGTTGCTGAGCAAGAGGCTAAGCAACTTGTGGGGCTTGGTTCTGAACTGCCTGATTCTGGTTTACAGGAATGCGGCAAGTAGCGGCAAGATGACCATTTCTTCCATAGTTAGTGCAATGATGACATTGGAGATGTGGTAGGTGATGGACGTTACACCTGTTGCACAAAGGTGTGTTGCCAAGATAAGGCCTCTTGGCGGGTGGTTGCGCAGACTGATTTGGTGCAGCTTGATCCTATGCAGTAACGGCATAGTTTTGGGAAGCCTTTCGCTTCCTAGACCCCTTTGAGGAACCAGAATCCTTTCCTTTCTTGTTTTTACCATTCTTGCCATCCTCTTTATCAGACGCCTGCTTCTTACCTTTTTCACCCTTTTTGTGCAGCTTTCCCTTTCGAACCTGCGACTCAGGCAATGTCGCCGCTAACTCGATCGCCTGACGGACTGTGGTAGGGTTACTACCAGTAATGATGTCTTGCACTGAGTCAAGTAGGCCATCGATGTACCTTTTGATAGCCTTGTCGAGTGGGGTAACCATGGTCGGGTAAAGCAGACTCAATTCTTCATACCTATCAGTGTAAGCCCGATGCTCACCACTATCTTGCTTCAAATCATCAAATTCCCTTTCCAAAGCTCGCAACTCATGATGAGGGCAAAACTCCTTCATCATAAGGGCCCTACGCTCGGCCCAAGTCTGTGCTAAAGCAACCTCAGCACCACGGTCTCTCATAACCCTGTTCCACCATGTAAGAGCCCTCTTCTGGAACACACTGGAAGCAAACTCGACCTTGCGATTATCAGGACACTGAACGTGACGAACCGTACTCTCAGTGCTCTCGAACCATTGTAGGAGCCCAGTTGCTCCTTCAGAACCACTAAACTTGAGTGGCTTAGCCGAATTGAAACTCTTGAAATTGCATGGAGCATGATTGTTGTTGTTTCCTTCAGAACCACTAAACTTGAGTGGCTTAGCCGAATTGAAACTCTTGAAATTGCATGGAGCATGATTGTTGTTGTTGGCTTGGTTCAGTTGAGCAATAAAATTTGGGAAAGCAGCAGCCATTTGCCGCGCGATGATTTCTGCCAGTTCGGCATTTGCTATCTGATTGTCGCGTCGAGGAGGCATTCTAAAAGAGGAAACATGAAAGGAAACGAGTGAGATGATTGGATGAAAGAATGAGATGATACAAAAATTGACAAAAGCAAAGATGGTGGTCATTTGTTCGTTACCATAAGGGAAACAAACGACACATTGTGACTAATCAAAGTAAATGGGTCAAAAATAATGTATCGCGAAGACATGCTCGCCTATAAGTGAACACTCACCCCAAGAGTTCCCATGTAAGAGTGACTGGTCCGATTATGTGGATTTGTACGAACACTCTAGCCTTAGACAAAAAACCCAGGGTACAGGTATTCACCCTTCCAGTTTGCACGTGTTCACATTATTTAGAACCCAAAACTTTGACGAGATTTTGAAAATTCAAAGGGGTTCAAAACCTTACAATAGAGGGTTCAAAACCTAGTAATCAATCATCCAAGAACAGAAGATTAATTTTCAAAGCGGATTCTGAATCGATGTTCTCGTTGTGGTTATCACCTAAGGATAGGTGAAGTGCATGTTTTAAGATCTAAACACAAGATAACCTGTGTTGGGGTCCTAAGGAGTTATAGTCTAGGTCAAAGCATTACTAATAACCTAATTCCCTATAACCATTGGCTCTGATACCAACTTTTCTGTCACACCCAGACCACGTAAAACATCAAATCGTGGCGGAAACGTCGGGGAGTGTTGTAACAGAATTAATTATTTCACAACCATGGAAATTAAAGTTATGTTTTATTTATCAAACAAGAGAGTTACATTTTCATAAAACAAGAAACAAAGAGTACATAACATAAATTAACTAGTTCTTGCTTCATTTTAAGTCACTAAGGCACAGGTCCGCCTAAGTGTGTCTCGATCATCCTATGCAATAGCTCCTGAAAACACATGTGAAAATAGGTACGTCAGCATGAAAATGCCTGTGAGATACATAGGTTTGGTGAAAATAGGATTCATGACTTAGGTTTAAGAAAATGTTTAATAAAATTTAGTCGTGAACCTTGTAAATTGTTTTGTTTTGTAAATCATTTAAAAAGCGATAAGATTAGATGATATGTAAAATAGAAGAACAATGTTAGGTTAAATGAATAACCAAGTAAAATGAATTGTAACAAGTAAACTGTTTTGTAAACCAAAGTCTTGTGAAAAGCATGTTACTTGTGTAAAATGTATAACTCCAAAATGAAAGATTTAAATAACGCTATGATATGTAATATAATACAAGCACTTATATATAAGAAGTACCAGCGGCGTATCCACCATGCTTGTATCATACTACTCACATCTCGTTACTTAAGTCACTTAAACAAACTACCAATGTATAAAGTTCATGTTTAACCCAATTGTCAAAAAGTCCTTGTATAAACCATGTCAAATGTTAAAAAGTCCAAAAGTAGTCAAGTAATGTGTAACAAATGTTATGTATGGTAAGTAAAGTGTGTCACATAAACCGAATGTAAAAATGTACAAAACAAAGTATTTTGAATATATCAAAAAGTTATGTTTTACAACGTAAATGCATGTTTTATTGATACAAACACTTATGTGGTAAGTTAACGAATACATTCAAGCCTTGAGACAGACGGATAACCCTAAGTCAAGGTTATCAAAAAAATTGTTTTCGGATTCAGTCATTCCTTACACCCAAACAAACCTAGGATGTCAGGAACGGGATTTGTCAAGTCCTATGGTACCACTACTTACTACCGAGCGGCGTAGCTAATGTTAATGAACGTATATAAGTCTTTTTTGTACAAACCAAATGTCATACCGGTTGTAAACATGTTAAATGAAAACAATGTGCTAAGTATGATAAGTTAACATACAAAGCAGAAAAGTCATGTAAATCAATGTGCTAGCATGCTCAGTCAACATACATAGCAGAAATGTAAAGTAAAACAATGTACTAAGTATGCTAAGTAAACATACATAGCCAAAACAATGTAATGTAAATCGTGTACTATAAATGTACTAACGAACATAGCAAGTATATGATGTGAAAACATGGAAAGCATGAAAGTAATAAGTAGGCACATGTGTTTCACCCAAAACAGTTTGGAAAACAGTAAAAGAGGGGTCTATGTACTCACTTGAGATTGCTTAGTAGTCCTTGAGTAACAACCAAACAATGCTAGAGATCAAGGAAATCAAACGGTACCTAATATAGGTAACTATGTTAATAAACCGGACCTAATATCGGAGGATCGGATAGAATGAGGGTTCGTAAACCAAATGAGTGTGGGAACTCATGTAATATGGTTTAACAAAGCCTACATACTAAAATGAAACCTAACCTAAGTGCTTACGACCCATTACGACCCGTTTAGGTAGCTTATGCTACTTTAACACGTCGTTTGCGTAAAATGCGTTCGGAATGCCTAACTAGTCCTATGATAAGTAAAATATGCCTTAACATGTTTAATTATGTTACATAATTAGTTACGTGATAAAATTTTGGGTTACATATGCTTAATTACCAATTACGCATGAAAAGGGTATTTTGGTAATTTACCTATGGCATATAAACTACTTATCATACAACTACCTAAACTAGGTGACCATAAGGTATAACCTTGGAAGGTTATTCCCTATGCTACTATGGTCACTAAACATGTTTGGTCGGTTCCTAATGATCGACCAAACGGGTCGTGTTCGAAAGTCTAAGCGGGTGTTTAGTCCGCTTGACTTACGACTCTACACAAGCACTAATCTAAAAAGTGACGAGCTAAACATGCTAGAACATGTTTAGTTAAGTTAGAAAACAGGTTTTGATATCAAAACAAACGGTCTTGATATCCTAGAGTAGTTTGGTTACAAAATACGCGTAAATATGAGTATTTTGGCCGAAACTACGACTCGTCACGGAGCCTAGATAACGTGGTAATCAGTAGGTATATTCACTAGGGACTATAACCATCGTGATTACACTCACGTTATGAAGTTTAAATGAACTTTGCTTTGACCATAAACTGGTCAAAGCAGAAAGTCAAACGCAGTTTGACTTTAACGATAAAAACGAACGAAAAGAACAAAAGAATACTTACAGAAGGTCCCCGCAACCTCTTGATCCGATTTACTCTCAGGTACGAAGCATAAACTTCAACTTAGAGAGCCAAAATCAGATTCAAGTGTGAGTTTGCAAGAAAATGAAGGTGGGTATTTATAGGAATTCAAGAACCGTTAAGATCGTTCATCGAAAACTAAGCTTTGATCTGGACCTTACATGCGTGCCCATGGTTTTCTAAAACCATGGGAGCCCCTAATAATGGACTAGGTTCATTGAATACCAGCCCATGGTTTTGCAAAACCATGGGTTAAAACCATCAACACTTCAAAATGGTCTAGGTTCATTGAATCTGGTCAGAAATTTCAAAAATGGTCCCTGCACTTGTAAAACTTGATTTTTTTTGCACTTTTAAGCCCCGTTAACCCCATTTCAAGGCTCTAAAATAAAGTTAAAGTATAGGGAACTCAAAACATGCTCAAAAGTATCGCGGATGTCGGTTCGTTTGGTCGTACGGTTGCGTTATTCGCTTAATTACGACGGAAGTCATAACAAACGCAAAAAAAAAACGATCCAAATTAAGCGACGAATGGAATTTTATCATGCCAAACACTAAAATAAAATATTTTAATGCTTACACAAAGTTTTGGATCTCCGGATGTATTTAGAACGTAAGTTATGCGCGAAAATGCAAACTTATGCACTTTTTTTTACGCTTTTAGTCCCTGAATGAGCATAAAGTTTATTTTAGCACACCGAACCCCTAAAAGCCTATTTCCAAGCTATGTAAAGGATATTTAGGGTGTTTTTAACTTATGATCATGTTCCGGAATGTTCATTACAGTTCAAATTGACATACTTTCGCAGTTTGTCGAATTCAGTCCCTATAGGCGATTAAACTTGTTTTTGCCATACCAAAGCCTTCAAAACTTATTTCTAAGTTATGTAAAGGTTATTTAAGACATGTTAAGCATATGTTGATGTTTCGGAGTATTCTTCATGTTAAACTGATTACGTTTACGCACCATTTTGTGTATAATTCTCCAGAAAGCGATATAGAGTTTGAAATTGAATAAAAATCAAACATGAACAATGTCAAACATAAACAAACAAAAATTGAGATCAAATAACTTTGTTTTATTGATAACTGAACTGTTTACAATGATTACAGACACAGGTGTCACAGCGGAGTCCCTGCGAGGATCGAGGAAACGGTTAGAACAAAAGGAAGACGACGCATACTACGTAACAGGGCGCATTTGGGTCCCACTTTATGGAAACTTACGCGAACTTGTGATGGATGAAGCACATAAGTCTCGTTACTCAGTACATCCTGGTTCGGATAAGTTGTACCACGATCTCAAAACTACATACTGGTGGCCTAGCATGAAAGCTCACATAGCAACTTACGTTAGTAAATGTTTGACTTGTGCGAGAGTCAAGAGTGAATATCAGAAACCATCAGGTCTACTGCAACAACCAGAGACCCCGACATGGAAATGGGAGCAAATTTCCATGGATTTTGTTACTAGCCTGCCTCGATCTCAGCGCGGAAATGACACTATTTGGGTGATAGTAGATCGACTGACCAAGTCTGCACATTTTTTGGCTATCAAAGAAACAGACAAGTTCTCTACTTTAGCAGACGTTTACTTGAAGGAAGTGGTTTCGAGGCACGGGGTGCCAACCTCGATCATATCTGATCGTGATGCGCGTTTTACCTCTGAACTGTGGCAAGCAATGCACAAGTCCTTTGGCTCACGTCTAGACATGAGCTCCGCTTATCATCCACAGACGGATGGGCAGTCTGAGCGCACCATCCGAACCCTAGAAGACATGCTTCGAGCGTGCGCAATTGATTTTGGCAAAGGCTGGGAAAAGCATCTCCCGTTAGTGGAGTTCTCGTATAATAGCAGTTACCACACCAGTATTCAGGCTGCTCCATTTGTGGCATTGTACGGATGTAAATGCCGATCACCTCTTTGCTGGACAGAGGTTGGTGATAGCCAGATCACTAGCCCAGAACTTGTGGTAGACACAACAGAAAGGATTGCTCAAATACGACAACGAATGGCGGCAGCTCGTGACCGTCTGAAAAGCTACGCTGATAAGCGCAGGAAACCACTCGAGTTCCAGGTTGGGGATCGAGTGCTACTCAAAGCCGCACCTTGGAAAGGTGTTGTTCGTTTTGGTAAACGAGGCAAACTCAACCCGCGATACGTTGGACCATTCGACATCATAGAGAAAATAGGCAAGGTGGCCTACAAACTAAACTTGCTAGCAGAACTCGGTGGAGTTCACAACGTTTTTCACGTGTCGAATCTAAAGAAGTGTCTGTCAGATGAGACCCTCATAGTTCCTTTGAAGGGGCTCACTATCGACGATCAGCTGCGATTCGTCGAGGAACCAGTAGAGATTACTGACCGAGATGTTAAGGTTCTCAAGTGTACCAGAATACCTCTTGTTCGAGTTCGTTGGAACTCCCGTCGTGGCCCAGAATTTACCTGGGAACGAGAAGACTAGATGAAGCACAAGTATCCCCACTTGTTCGAGAACAACGAAACCACTACTGAGACTGAAGCTACTACGGAATTTCGGGATGAAATTCCAAACCAACGGGGGAAGGATGTGACACCCCAGGAAAACCAGGAAAACCATGCAACTTAACTAGCTTCCTCAGTGAGTATGTGCTAAATTTCGGGACGAAATTTCTTTCAACTTGGGGATAATGTGACAACTCGTATTTCAAACCTTCGTTGTACTTGATGTAACCTGTTAGAGCAATATGGGATTATGTGATACATGGTTTTAAATGAAACATTATGTTTGTATTATGTGAATATATATATGTTTATATAGATATCCCGAATCGCACAACATTCACCCGATCGCACAAGCCTGTGGGCTTTTTGCTCCACACCCTTCTCGGCCTACACTTAGCGAACTCGAAACCCAAAGGGCAGCCCATGTATGGGTTCGGCCCATTCCATTGATGCGCATAACCTCATGAGGAGGGGTATACTCCTCATTATTTGCAAAACACTCAAAACACACAAACCCTACTCTCTCTTCCTTCTCTCTCTCTCTCGAAGCCGACGGCCACCCTCTCTTTCTCGAAGATCTTCTTGATTCGGATCATTCTTGTTCCATTTTCTAACCGGTTAGTAATTCTTAGTTATTGTTTGTTAGATGATATTGTAAAGTATGTGATGATTTACGAATGATATGAGATTGATTAGGATATGAAATCGGCCCACATGTGTAACGTGTTAGATTAATACAGGATTGATAATTGAATGATGCTAAAGATGATTGAGAACCGAATACTTGTTAATCGGCTGTGATGTGTTTATGTTTGGATGATTTATTGTGTTGTTATGTTAAGATGTATGCTAGTAATAAAAAACATGAGCCGAGTAAATGTTATGATTGTTGTTTATGCTTGAAAGTGATTAGGGTTCATAGGTATTGGATGTTAAAACCCTAGTCAATCGATTTTTGTGTGGTTTGGAAATTGTTAATGTTGAATTGATTGAAAGGATGAGAAATAGGAAACTGTTAGAATGATTATAACTGATTGCATGATTCTAGGGAATTGATAACCAATCACACAAGACCCACCCTTGATCACACAAGGACGAGTCGCACAAGATCTGACCTAATCGTACAAGGGGTTGATCGCACAAGATAGGTATAAACACATAAAGCACAGTGTACTGTTTAGATATGCATGATCGCACAAGACCTTGTGGATCGCACAAGACAATGTCAATCGCACAAGGCTTGGGCCACACACGTCTGTTGAACATTTCTATGTTGTTGGGCCTTAAATCCTAAAACTCGGTCGCACAAGTCTAATAGAATCATACAAGGTCATACGAATCACACAAGACAAAATGGACCACGTCAAGTTGTTTACTGCTTAGTTGTTTGGGCTGTTTATAATTTTGGGCCGGGTTTATGTTGGATCGTACAACATGTTATGGATCGCACAAGGCTGTGCTGAATGCACAACATGTTGGGCCGGGGTATTTTGTTGGGCTTCCATTGATGAATCGCACAAGGCTGTTAGACTTGTGTGAGCCCAATCTTTTGAGTCGCACAAGTTCAGATATGTTATATGCTTGACTGTTAATGTGTTGCCATGATCTTATGTGTTGTAGCCTGTTAGCTTATGTGTAAACCTACTTGCACTACTTGAACCTAGACCTGACTTGTATGGTAACCATGTTAGGACGTGGTTGACCCCTAGCAACTCGATTGACCTTTCACTTATCTGCCGAGCTAACCTAAGGTGAGTTCACACTTTCTACAAAGCATGATAATTCCCGGTGGGTTGGGAATGGGTTAAGGAATATGGATTTCCTTATCCTTCTTGGGTAGGACAGTACGGGTTAAGGAATGTAATTCCTCGTCTTCTTGGACAGTTTAAATTTCACTAGACCAAAACTCTATCACGAAGTCCCTCCTTTTATATCGACTTAATCGCCGGGCCAATGGCGAGCGGGTCATTAGTTAGATAGCGCTATTTAGGTCTGACAAGCCTCACACCGTGCCGCAGAGGACGGGCGTGAACTAATGGATCTGGGAACGTCAATGATGATAGACATTGACGCTAAGGGCACATAAACATGACTAAAGTCAGTGGTCGATATGGTAACTAGTCTAGTAGTGTAAACATGGGGTAGCCCCCATGGCTGGATTGCCAGAGTAAATGGGATAAACAAATCACATTTTCAACTATGGGGTAACCCCCACGGCAAGGATGCCAGTTAAAGGAAACTATGTTTTTGGAATAACTTAAACCAACACCCAACTGTGAACTCGCTCAACTTTGTTGCTGACTTGTTACTACATGCTTTGCAGGTCACTAGGTTTAGCAGGAGCTTGCATGGGGAAGAGTCGTTGTGGAGCATGGACATTGAGTGTTCATGATGAACTTAAACACTATTAATTTATGATTTGGGTTTTGAATTGATTGCTTCCGCTGATAACTTAGACTTATTAAACTGTTTTTGGACACCAATTATATTGTGTGGTTGAACTTTTAATTACTTTACTATATTGTTCAATATGATTGGTGGCTCGATCCTGGTCATGTCACGCCTCTATGCGGTGATACTCCGCGTGTGGATTTTGGGGGTGTGACACCATACCTCTTCAAACTGCCTCTACATGTTTTCCAGGAGGAAATCTTGAGCAGTTGATGGATCATTTCACTTTGGAAAAGGTATAATATGTCACTTAGGCAGGTCGTACTTCCTAAAAACATTTAGAAAGAAAAAAAACATTTTGAGCTGACAACTAGAACATTGATCTAAGCATAAACTCAAAAGGTGTCAAGTCTGAACTTCTATAATCAAAACATCAAAAGTGTACACTAGCTACATGTGGCAAAATAAGAGGATCAGGTGGGTTGGGTAACAAGTTAAAAGAGATGAACTTTTTAGCACAAGTCAAATGGGTCAGGTTGGTTGCTCCGCTTTGGCCAGTTGAAAGTTAAGAAAACAACACCAATTCACCCATCACCAAAAAAACGGTTTGAAATTTCCCCCATTAATTCTACTAGTTTAGGGCATTAAATCATAAACAACATATACCTCTGGCCAGTTTGTTCTTCATGATCACTGGGTTCTTCATCAAGAACTTCAAATCTGCAAAAAGTCAAAGATCATATTGAGAAATACTAAAAAAACCTAAGAAGTCACATAATAGGCCTTAAAGGCAAAACCAAGAAACACTCTTAGCAAGCTGAAATCATCATCATATAGGGGCGATTAAAATTTAACCTAAGAAACCTATAGTCTATTCGAATTCAAACAAACATAAATTAAAATCCCTAGATCGAGTATCACTTACAAGAACCCAGACCAGTTTCATCAAATCATCAAACCCCACACTCAGTTGCTACTACTTTATATTCATGTTCGTTAAGTGCACATCCAACACACAAAAAAGTGTTTCACGTAATAACTTTTAGAGTATTACCTTTTGTTTCTTCTCATCAAGAGCATTGCTACCAAGGAGTTTCTGAAACAGGGAAACAAGTATTAGAGTATCTAACCCAAAAAAAAAGAAATTAATATCATAAACATACTAATGCTAAATTCATACAGATTTGTTGAAGCATTGTTTAACACCTAGCATTAGAAATAGAAAAGAGAAACACACAAAAGGGATTTAGAATAGCTGAGTAGCATACTGTTCTAAATATATGGAATTGTTTAATCGTATAGCAAGTTTAAAATTTATTATGTCTCTTCTAAATGATTCCAGAGTCAAGAAGTTACTGCATACCTAAAGCCATGTTCAAACTTTTATTAAGTATACAAACTTAAGAACCGAAACACTAAGTCCAAAAATTCATTCATTATATGAGCAACAAACACATATTTAAATTGAATAATAACAACATATATAGATCATAATAGCCATGTTGTTTCTACCATGTTTAACCTGTTTTGAGATTTTCTCTAATACGGTTAATTTGGTCAAAGATCTCCAAAAAGGGAGTACAAGCGAATGTCAAGCCAAGTGAATGCCCTAACAATAAAGTACAAGACATATTTAGATTTATGAAAAGCATGCACATGACAGAAATAACGAGGTTGCTTCTTAAACAACATAAAACAACTCCGTATTAGTAAACCCAAACCTCTTATAAACCTCCATCTTCCTCTCCATTTTCAAAACACTATTCGACGCATTCGCATTAAAACAACGAAAAAACACATTAAAATCACGTGAAATCCCCATCTTTTACTCCATCCAATTCAGCTTACTCATAAGCCCCTGTGACGGTTGCGCAAAGTGCATAGCATTCCTATGAACAAACTTCCCAATATGTTCGCTACTAAAACCAAAACTCTTCAATAAACCTCAATAACTCTTTGTTCTGCTTGTCAGGATACATAATGAATAATTTGTAATTAGAACCTAACACAAGAACTATTTATACTAAAGATCTAAACAAACTAACTACTCGCAAACATGAGAGTACTCACGAGTATTGCGCTAATCAATTATACGCACACCATTGTGGTAACTAGGCAGCACTCACAATAAGCCGAGTATGCGCAACATACTAGTACTCTCATAAAGAAAAAAACAAACACGTTAATTTTGACACGCCAACGTTAATCTAGGTCTTACAACACATGGAATCTTTCTTTAATTAGTAATCATTATCATGACAGTGGTTAAATGTTTTTAGTAAAGCCGTAGCAATAAGATCATCTAGATTTGATGAAAATAAGTTCCAGGTGCTTGTGGTTTTTGTTGTCATTATGCATAAATTAATTGTCTGTCATTTGATGAAAATAAGTTCCACATGCAACCTAATGTGAACGTCATTTATATGAATACACAGATCTGATTAATAAGATAATGTATAAGATAGGAACGTAATAGGATCAAGACGTGCTTATGGAACCACCACAAACAATGTTTAACTTCAATATATGAACTTCTATATCTACTGATGGTTATTAATTAATTATAGTGGATTTCATTGATAAACAAGGGGTTTCATAGAAAAAGAGTATTGTCATTTGCATTCATGCCACCACCTCATATTGGTGTTGCTTTATGTGGAAGGTATTACACTTCTATTAGAGTGAGAATAAATAATATTTTTTTTTAAACAAGAGATAATGCATCATGTAACCAAACTTTTGTTAGTGTATCGAGAGAACAATTCAAAAATGATCAAGTATGCAAAAAAAGAGGTTAAGGCAAGATGTTTAGCTTCAGCGTGGGGTGAAATCTTGCACTACTTCCAGCACAATGTTACGCCTCCCAACTCCTAACACCAGGGCAGGTTGTCAGGTTTTCCCTGTTTCTTCGTGTTTTCAAGTCCCATCGTGTTTTAACTCCATCGATTAAGCTTTGTATACATGCAAATCAAATCAAATTGAAAGTAACCATATTTTTACACCAACAAACACATAATTAAACATATTAAGACTGTTGTCTATGTCACACCCCGACCACATAAAGCAACTAGACGTGGCGGAAACGTCGGGGAGTGTTGTAACAGAATTATTGTTTCATAACCATGGCATAAATAAATTCTGTTTTATTGAATAAATGAACTCATTGTTTTAATACAATCAAATAAATACAACTATGATCTTCCAAGTTTTAAAGTTGCTAAGGCACGAGTCCATCCTAAATGTAGCATGTAACAACAATCATTGCAAAGCAGTACCTGAAACATGTGTAAAAATAGGTACGTCAGCATAAAAATGCCTGTGAGATACATAGGTTTTTGTGAAAATAGGTTTCATGTCTTATGTTTGAGAAAATGTTTAGTTATGAACCTTGTAATTTGCTTTGTTTTGTAAATCGTTTGAAAAACAATAAGATCAGATGATATGTATAAATAAGAGAATAATGTATGGTTAAATGGATAACCATTGTAAAATGAGTTTGTATAAGATAAGTTGCTTCTAAAACAATGTATTGTAAAAAGTATGTTATTTGTATAAAATGTTATATGTCTTAAACTGAAATGATTCAGATAACGATACAATATGTAATACCATACAAACACTTATATATAGGAAGTACCAACGGCGTATCCACCATCCTTGTATCATATTACACACGCCTCGTTATTCAAATCACTTACTCAAACCAAACCAAACCAAACAATGTAAGATGTCTATGTTTAAACCAATTGCCAAACGTATTAAATAATATGTCAAAATGTTTATGTCAAGATGTAAGACATGTAATGTATAACTAATGCCAATAATGTTTATGTGTCCAATGTAAATCATGTAATGTGTAATCAATGTGATTTGTATAAATAAATGTAAGATTAAACAAATAACCTTATAGTAGCATATTAAAAGTATACTTTGGATTTGTAAGTAACATATTAAAATATGTTTTGGTTTCATAAATAACATATCAAAATATGCTTTAGATGTGATAAATAACATATTAAACTATGTTTTGGTTTTGTAAATAACATATCAAATTGTGTTTTGGATGATTAACAAAATATATGTTGGTTTTGTACAATACCACACATGAGAGTATATCAAACTATACTTTAATAGTGTGATTTGAGAATTCATTCAGACCTGGTGCATCAAAATACACCTTTGAGACTATAGAAATACCACAAAGGCAATCCCTATTTGGATGGAGCAACAAATTGGTTTCAGACATTCCATGACAACAGGAATGGGGTGTCAAATCCTATAGCGCTATATCATACTAACAATCGGTCTGGTGAACATAAAATAAGTACAATTCAACAATTTATTTTATGTTCTTTGAGAAATCAATGTTTAAACCATAATTAGTCATTCAGTTTGTCAAATGATAAGTAATAACATGTATAATCAATTATACTTTTGGAAAACATGAAAGTAACAGATAGGTACACATGCTTCACCCCAAAAAAAGTTTGGAAAACAGTAAAATAGGGTAACTATGTACTCACATTGAGAGTGCTTAGGAGTCCTTGTGTAACAACCAAACAATGCTAGAGATCACGGATATCAAACGGCACCTAATATAGGTAGCTAAGTTAATAAACCGGACCTAAATCGGAGGATCGGGTAGCATGAGGGTTTGTAAACCAAACGAGTGTGGAGACTCGTGTGATATGGTTTAACAAAGCCTACATACTAAATGAAACCTAACATAACTGCTTACGACCCATTACGACCCGTTTAGGTAGCTTATGCTACTTTAACGCGTCGTTCGCGTAAAACGCGTTCGGACCGCCTAACTAGTCCTATGACAAGTAGAATATGCCTAAACATGTTACATAATCAGTTATGTGAAAAAGGTTTAGGTTACATATGCTTAATTACCAATTATACATGAAAAGGGTATTCTGGTAATTTACCTAAGGCATATAAACTACCTATCATACAACTACTTAAACGAAGCGACCATAGGGTATAACCTCGGAAGGTTATTCCCTACCTACTATGGTCACCTAATGTATTTGGTCGGATCCTAATGATCGACCAAATGGGTCGGGTTTGAGGTATAAGCGATTTATTAGATCGCTTACCCTACGACCCTAGACAACGTGGTAATCAGTAGGCATAGTCCCAAGGGACTATAACCAACGTGATTACACTCACGTTGCGAAGTTCAAACGAACTTCGCATTGACCATAAGCTGGTCAACGCTGAAAGTCAAACAAAGTTTGACTTTCTGACTCGAAAAGCAATAAAATAAGGAAAAGAACGAAAGAATACTTACGAAGGGTCCCCGAATGCTAATCTAGATCTTAATAACTCAGGTATGAAACAATGGTTCCAACTTAGAGTCACTTAGATCAGATTCTAGTGGTTTTGGAGTAATGGGGGGTGGGGTATTTATAGTTTTCGGGTAACCGTTAAGATCGTTTGTTGAATATCGTGCCTTAATCGTATCCGTACAAGTGTCGGAAAGTTATGGTGCCTAAAAACAATCCTTATCAGCTGAATATGCAAGTGGTGAGTGTGTGGTGGTGGTTAAAACAGCTGGAACACGCTGACTGTTCGATCTGATCTGATCAGGGAGTCGGACGCGGGCCGCGTAGAGGATACAAGGATCTTACGCGGGCCGCCTGGCCTGCACAGATCAGAAACAAGTTTCAGCAATGATAGTTTTGGTCCCTGCACGTGTTTAAGGCCATTCCCGACACTTCCAAGGCCCGTAAAGCCAAATTTAAGGCCCTAAAATGATGCCTAAACATTGTGGACATGAAACATGCTCAAAAATATGCCGGATGTTGGTTCGTTTGGTCGTACGAACGCGATGTTCGCTTAATTACGACGGAATGCGCATAAGCACGAAAAACGATCCAAATGACGCGACGAATGGATTTTTCTTAAGCCAAACACTAAAGCATAATATAGTCATGCTTACATAAATTTTTGGATGTCCGGATGTATTCAGAACGTAAGTTATGCTCGAAAGTGCAAACTTGTGCACTTTTTGACACTTTTAGTCCCTGAATGACCCAAAAGTTTATTTTAGCATACCGAACACCTCAAAGCCTATTTCTAAGCTATGTGAAGGATATTTATGGTATGTTTAACTTATGGTCATGTTCCGGAATGTCTGTTACAGTTCAAATTGGCATACTTTCGCAATTTGTCAAGTTTAGTCCCTGTAAGCGAATTAACTTGTTTTTGCCATACCAAAGCCTTTAAAACTTATTTCTAAGTTATGTAAAGGTTATTTAAGGTATGTTAAGCCTATTTCACTATTCCGGAGTGTTCGTTGGATTAAACTGGTTATATTTACGCATCAGAGCGCGTATAACCCTCCAGAAAGCGATTTAAAGCTTAAAATCAAACAAGAGTTGATATGTGTAAAAGATACACATAATTTTACAAATCCCAAGTATGAAATACAATATTTCATTGGTTTGGCATTTGTTTGACGGTTGAAGTGACACAGGTGTTACAGTCTCCCCTACTTTAGGAAATTTCGTCCCGAAATTTAATTCTAGAGGAAACTTGTGAAGACAGTTCTGACGGTTTCGCCTTCTAATAGATCCATTGAACCCTTAAGTAAAAGTCTGGGCCATGTTAGGATTCTTAGCGAATTTTTTAACCCTCAAAGTGAATTCCTTGTAGCAGTAAAACATGGAATTTTTGAACTATGGATAGAAAAACGTTTCTTATGAAGACTTATCATAGGAAACTTGTGTGTGCTTGAAATCAGAATTGGGGAGTGTAAGATAAAATGACATCGGTCAAGGTCCAAGACTTCTCCCGTATCATTATTCTTGTCACTATGGGTCTTAACACATGACAAAATTCCCTGTGGTTTCTGTGCACTGAATTCCATAATTATGTAGGCCTCCATAATTACTTAATTCCTTGCACAGTCCGCACAGTTCATTTCAGAATGCGTAGAGGAAAAAAATCAATTGAATAAACATGAAGTGACTCGACTAGACCACCAAAGGGTCCTTTTAATTTGATCAACGAACGATCTTTTTAACTAGATCAACACATGATCTTCTTAACTAGACCGTCGTACGATCTCCTTAAATAGACCACTTAAGGGATCTTTTTAATTATATCATCACATGATATTTCTAATCAGATTTTCAAAATCAATCTGTTTAACTAGACCACCCAAGGGTCCAATTATAGAATAGTACTTTAAAACCCAAGGGACTTAACTACAACGTAGAAGTCCATTAAGGATTTAAGATAGTAACTTTGGATATCCTATTATGAATCTCTCGTATGAGATAAGAAGGATTCGCTGAGGATTTGGATGGATCACATACAACCACAAACATGTAAGAAAACACATAAGCACAAAATTAGTGAACTTGATTCTTTAATTTGTTGTCTTTGAGCATGGATAATTAAAGCACATCAGGAATCCAATCCATGGATTTCATTTGGCACTTTAAGTATTTTCAAGGATCCATCTATAAAGATAGAAGGATTTTCAATAAGAGTTTGGCTTTGTTTCTTAAAAGAAACGAGTGTCTAAGATTCTTGGGGAGATCACAAGTGATCATAAAATGACAGAACCATACGAGCAGTCTGTCTTTGGGTTGACATCATAAGATTGTATCCAACGTTCACACAATCGTATCAGTTTTGAAAAAATAAAAACGACGAATTTTTATTTATATAACAACTGACTTCTCTTTAAACATCATAAGATAACAACCAAGGAAATAACAAAACACTAGTTGTTCACTGCCGCATCATTGTTCATGTTTGCCTCATTGATGTTAAACACTCGTCCACGTGCTGGAGGTGCGTTAACGAGCCTTGGGCAATTGTTCCTGTAGTGGGTAAGGTCACCACAATTATAACATGACCCCGGAGGGAACCGTGCTTGAACAGCAGCAGGGTTTGCAGCAGCTTGATTTGCATAGCGACAAACATTGATCAAATGTCCCAACCGCCCACAGTGGGTACATTTGTGACACTGCTCTTGCTCTAGATGATGACGGTTGCACTTGTTGCACAAAGGTGCAGTACCAACATAGTTTTGCCTTTTGCGAGGTTGTGCTGGTTGGTTTGGTGCAACCTGTTTGTCTTGAGCAGTTACAGCGCAGTTCTGAGAGGCTTTGCGCTACTTCTTCTTGGATACCTCAGCATGTTCTTCCTTTGGTTCCACTTGAGCAGTCTTGTCAGATGGTCTTGGGTCGCCTTTTCAAAAAAGCTTTTTCTTTCTGATGTGGGATTCAGTTAGAGTAGCAGACAATTCAATGGCTTGTCTGACAGTTATAGGGTTGCTGCCAGTAACAA
>JARYGA010002836.1:0-27881 GCA_030545235.1 Helianthus tuberosus
GTGGCCGTAGCGAGTTCTGAATGATGTTTTGGAGACGTCCTCATCCCGGACTCTCAGTTGATGGTAGCCTGACCTCAGGTCAATCTTCGAGTAATAGCTCAACCCTTGCAACTGGTCGAATAAGTCATCGATGCGTGGAAGAGGATAGCGATTCTTCACAGTCACCTTGTTCAGTTCACGGTAGTCGATGCACATACGGAAGGTACCGTCCATCTTCTTTACAAATAATACCAGAGCTCCCCAGGGCGAAGAGCTAGGACGAATGAAACCCTTAGTCAAGATTTCTTGCAATTGTTTGGACAGTTCTTCAAGTTCGGTTGGAGCTAAGCTATAAGGTGCTCGAGCTATGGGTGCTGCTCCAGGAGCTAGCTCGATCTGAAATTCGACCTGGCGATGAGGCGGTAGCCCAGGTAAATCTTCAGGAAAACACTTGAGGTAAGTCGCGTACAACTGGAATATCCTCAATCTTCTTCTCTTTCGTTGATGCGTCAGTAACAAGTGCTAAGATAGCGGTGTGACCCTTTCGCAAACACTTCTGGGCCTTGAGAAAAGAAATGATGCCCACCACAGTACCACTCTTGTTGCCTTGAATTTCGAGAGGTTCTTTGCCAGAACGGGGAATACGAACAATCTTCTATTTGCATAGGATCTCTGCTTGCTATTGGGATAACCAATCCATCCCAATGACGATGTCGAAACTACCCAAGACTGTAGGAATGAGGTTGATGGAGAATGTCTGACCAGCTAAGACGAGGTTACAACCCTTGACTACTAGAAGCTTGCTGACCAGGGCTCTGATAGCCATCAATCTTTCGCTGTCGTGCCTGGGACTAAACTGAAGTTGAACCCTTGCTGGAGGTTCCATCCCACTTTCTCTTATTGTCACTGGGAATAGCAGAAGTAGTAGTAGTAGTTGCACCAATGCGTTTAGGCAGCTTGTTCTGTTCCACTGCCTGGTCTGTGAGACGATGAGCAAGACAAGTAACATCTTGAATAGTAGCAAGGTTAGCAGAAGTCACATGACTTTGAATCTCTGGTACTAAGCATTTGAGGTACAGCTCAATGCGCTTGATGGGAGGATCCACCATAGTTGGACACAACACTGCCAGTTCGTTGGATCGTTTCGTGTACGCTTCTATCTCTGACCCCGTCATCTTCAGGTTTAAAGAACTTCACTTCCAGCTTGTGGATGTCATCACGACTACAGTATTCACGTTTGATCAGTTCCTTAAAATCATTCCATGGGGTGGCATTAGCAGCCGCCAGCCCCAGCATCTGAACTTGCGCGTTCCACCAAGTTAGCGTAGTGCCTTCGAGAGTACCAGTGGCGTACTTCACCCTATGAGCCTCAGGGTATTCACACATTTCGAAGACCGATTCGAGCTTCTCGAACCAGTGGAGGAGTCCAACGGCCCCTTCAGTGCCACTGAAAGTAATAGTACGACAGTCCATAAAAGTCTTGAACGTGCACACAGGTAGCTGAGTGTTCTGACCTGTTGTGTGCGTAAGAATAAGCAGGATTAAGCACAAGTGTTGGTCTATGAGAGTAGGATCTAAGGATCCTAGAGTAGGTTGTGATGGCAGGCTATACCTCCTGCCTGGGCAGCTGCGAGTGCTGCAGTAACTTGTTCAGTGATCAAAGCCGCCAACTGGGCTTGAGTTAGGTTAACGCGTCCACTCATGATCTTCATATCAAAGGAAACATGAGTGAGAAAGGTTCGCAAAAGTGCGATGACAGAAGAGAGTAAGCACACAAGTGTTTTCCAATCAATAGTTGTTACGTTTATCTAAGCATACCATGAGCAAAGTTCTATGTAATCTAGCAAGTAGGCAATGTAAAAATAAATCATATCACCTAGAATGTTGAGTCTTGCACGTGGAGCGAAGTGTCGTTGTGGATTGTTGAGCACTGTTCAGGTTATAGTCTGGTTTTAACAAAAACTTTTTCCCTTATTAAAACCAAGTTCACTATAACCAATGGCTCTGATACCAATCTGTCACACCCCCAAAATCCACACGCGGAGTATCACCGCTTGGAGGCGTGACTGACCAGGATCAAGCCACCAATCATATTGAACAATGTAATGAGTAAATGTAATTCAACCAAACAATATGAAAAGGTGTTCAAAACAAAAGTATAGTATCAATGTTTAGCAGAAGCATAAATGTAAAACCCAACATAAGTATTGTGACAACCCTCAAATTTACATGTAACCGTACAGTTTATTAATAATAATTAATGTGCTTGACGACTGTGTGGAATTACTTAACTGCTGTATGATATCTGTGTTATACTTACATGTATTTGTTAACATACTAGTAGGATACAGAAAAGTTACTAAATAGTCCGGTATGCCTTCCTGAGTGTTAAAAATTAAAAACGTTGCAAAAATATATATGTAGGACGCTTTACGGATTAATTAAGCAGTTTAACGGAACAGTGTCGAACCGAACAACCGGACTTAACCCGGAACCTAAAAATATTGTCATTGACACTGTTTTTCTTTTTCTGAGCCAGTTAGGGTCCCCGAATACCCTAACAACCGTTATAAATTATAACACACATATAACTAAATTAAACTTCTAACTTCCTTAACTAGATACTAATCATCTAGTTCAAAACCAACCCAAATACCCCCCTATGACCGAATTCGGTTCCCCAAGGGGGACACCATCCACAATTTTGATTATTTTAATAAGCCCATGTTCCATATCTAGATGACACTTTATTTGTTAAACAAAAGCATAATATGGTCTATATGAATCACCAAGAGATCAAGAGTTATCATTCACTTCACCACACAAAATTTTCCCATCTCTCCCTCCTCTTAACACTCTTGGTCGAACCCCCCTAAGAACACCTCACCATTTTCAAGTTTCGATCAAGCTATTCTACATACATACAAGTGTTAAAGGGTTCATACGAGGAAGCTTGGTGCTTGCGGAATCACAAGGACCTCACCACTACGCTATTAACCACCCATTTTTCGCCTAGATTCTTCCCTAGCCTTGAGCAAGTTGTAAGTGCTTCTAATCACCCTATTGATCTTGTCTAAAGTGGTTAATAAGAGATTTGTCAGATAAAAATCATGAGCATATAAGATCAAAGTTTAAAGTCTACTAAAAATGATGAACATGGTGGTTAATGAGCAAATATTAGTGTAAAACTCTTGGATCTTGTTTTCTTATGATTCTTGGTTGATTATCTGATGTGTTGCTGGTTAATATTGATGTTTGATGTTGTTACGATCACTAATCATGCTAACGGAATCAATCAAACGCGTCTTAGAAGATTAAAGAATGAAAACAGAATCTGTCCAAGTTTTACAGCCAACTTCAGTTGGCTGTAAACAGGTCATAAACTCTACGAAAAAACGATATTTTGAGTCTAAAACGTGTTATTATGAAATACGGTTCTAATGGCATCGGAATCGTAATTTTTGGACTTCGTTTACTATTTTTAAAGCGTCATTTCGTAACAGCAGCTAGACCTGCATTTTTCTGCTGAAAATATGTGTTTTGTTTTCTGTCATAACTTGGGTTATGTGTAGAGTTGGATCATGAAACTTGTACTGTAGATGACCACCGATGTATTTGTAATTACCCCACTGGAATTTTGTAAATCGGACGCTCGATGAATTTTAAATAAATTATCCCGTGGACTATGGTCAGAAAAATATAAATCTGAGTTCAGTCCGGAAAATGAATTTTTATAAAATATTAGGAATGAACCGGACCCCGATATTTTTACACAATAAAATTTGGAACGTTTAAGACATTCTGTAAAAATTTGGGAATTTTTGGAATAATTTAACTATTTTATTAAAATGTCCGAAAACAGCCCGGTTTTGAATATTAATGCGGAAATGACATAAGTTGTGATTTGCGTGGCTAAATGTCGAGTATGCTATCTGTGAATGATCTAACATGTTATATGTGTTACGTGCGTTATCGTATGTTTGTTTATGAGTGGGGAATGGATGGGAAATATACATGGGAATGAACCGTCAAAGTGATGCATGTTGTGTGATAGATACGTGTAGGAACTTTGTGCTCTATTTGAAAGCCACTAAATGACTAACTGGTAAATCATACTAGGACGTGATTGACCGACCTTGACTGTTAGCTATATTTGAGAATCTAACCGAGCAAACCGAGGTGAGTTCACACTTTCTACAAGGCATGGGATTCCCGGTGGTTTGGGAATGGGTTAAAGAATTTAAAACTAAATCTACATATCCCCTTGGGAAGATATGTACGGCCATCCTCCATAAAGAGGATGCCATTATTAATCCTATGAATTCTCCTGGTGCAGAATACGTATGTTCGTCCTCCTGGTGCAGGACAACAACCTTAAAACTAGCTAGACAAAACTCTATCAATAAGTCCCTCTTCATTATATCGTCTTAATTGCCGAGGCCAATGGCGAGCGGGTCATTAGTTAATAGCGCTATTAGGTTTAACAAACCTCACACCGTTCCGTTCGGACGGGCGTGTACTAATGGACTATGGCAAACTGTCAGTGATGATAGACACTGATGTAGGGCACAACTATTGTTCGTAGTAGTCGATATCATACCGTCTAGTAGTTCACACGGGGAAAGCCCCCACTGATTATGGTTATGGTTTGGGTAATGAAAAAGGAACTGGTTAAACATACTTTCAACTACGGGGTAACCCCCACGGCAATTAAGCCAACGAAAGTCAAACCACGTTTTTCAGAAACAACTTAAAAACTAAACAACCAAACGTGAACTCACTCAACTTTGTTGTTGACTAGTTGTTACATGCCTTACAGGTCGCTAGATGCTTTTGGAGCTTGCACGAGGAGAAGGTTGTTGTGGAATATGGGCTGTTATATCCCATACTTAATAATTGAACTTTATAAACCTATGGAATTTACGTTTGAGACTTTAAACATATGAACTGTGAACTTATGTTTTGAACTTACGTTTTATGCTTCCGCTGTTATCTTAAAATCGGTCACCTTCTTTAGGTCACCAATCGTATTGTAGTTGGTTTCATTTACTTAATTTTGTTGTTCAATATGATTGGTGGCTCGATCCTGGTCACGTCACGCCTCCAAGCGGTGGTACTCCGCATGGTGGATTTTGGGGGTGTGACAGATTGGTATCAGATCCATTGGTTATAGTGAACTTGGTTTTAAAAAGGGAAAAGTTTTTTATAAAACCAGACTATAACCTGTACAGTGCTCAACGATCCACAACGACGCTTCGCTCCACGTGCAAGACTCGACACCATAAGTGGTATGATTTATGTTATATTGTCGGTTAGATAGTTCTCACTGTGCATTGGATAATGTGATAATTGCTATTTGAACCTTGTGTGCTTACGCTCTACTATCGTCCCACACTTACGCACTTTCGCGACACCTTTCTCACTTACGTTGCTTCGTTATGAAGATCATGAGCGGACGCGGAGGACGTATCAACCTCACTCAAGCCCAGTTGACGGCTTTGATCAACGAATGAGTCGCTGAGGCACTCGCGGCTACCCCAGCAGGAGGTATAACCTGCTATACCAACTCACTTAGGACGTTTAGATCCTACCTTCACAAACCAACCCTCGTGCTTAACCTTGTCTATTATTCTCACACAACAGGTCAACATGCTCAACCTCCTATGTGCACATTCAAAACGTTCATGGACTGCCGACCTACTACTTTCAGTGGCACCGAAGGAGCAGTGGGCCTTCTTCACTGGTTTGAAAAGCTTGAGTCTGTTTTCGAGATGTGCGAATGCCCCGAAGACCGTAGGGTGAAGTATGCTTCCGGAACACTTGAAGGAGCTGCGTTAACATGGTGGAAGGCACAGGTTCAACTACTAGGACTGGCAGTTGCTAATGCCACACCCTGGAATGGTTTCAAAGAGCTGATCAAGGAGGAGTACTGTAGTCGGGATGACATCCACAAGCTAGAGGTGGAATTTTACAATCTGAAGATGACGGGGTCTGAGATTGAGGCGTATACTAAAAGATCAAATGAGTTGGCCATCTTGTGCCCAACCGTGGTGGACCCTCCTATTAAACGAATTGAGCTATATCTCAAGGGCCTTGTACCAGAGATTCAAAGTCACGTGACTTCAGCCAACCTGGGTACCATTCATCAAATTATCTTGTTGGCTCATCGTCTCACCGACCAGGCGGTGGAGCAAAACAGGCTACCCAAACGTATCAGTGCCATAGCTACTTCTGATGCACCTACCGACAACAAGCGAAAATGGGATGGGAACTCCGGAAAGGGTTCTATTTCAGTTCAGTCTCAGCAGCGAAAGACTGATGACTACCAGAGTCCTGGTCAGAAATCTTCTGGTAACCAAGGACAGGGTGGATACCGAGGGAACCACCCCAAGTGCAACCGGTGCAACAAACATCACAGCGGGCAGTGCAACAAAGGTCGTTGCCTGAGGTGTAACAAGTTTGGTCATGAAGCAAAGGATTGCAGGAGCGCCCGACCAGCAAATCAAAATCGCCAACAACAACAACAAGCTCCACAGAACCACCAGCAGCAGCAACAGCAGGGCAATAAGGGATGCTTTCAGTGTGGCGCTGAAGGCCACTTTAAGAGGAACTGCCCCCAACTGAACCAGAACCAGAACAATAACCAAAGAAACGGGAACCACAATGGAAACAACAACGGAGGCAACGATGGAGGTAACAATAATGGCAATGGCGCCCAAGGTCGGGTGTTCGTGATTGGTCAGGGAGAAGCAAGGAACGATCCCAACGTTGTGATGGGTAAGTTTCTTCTGGATGACTTCTTTGTTACTGTTTTATTCGATTCGGGTGCCGATACTAGTTATGTGTCCCTAAAAGTTAGCCAAATGCTTAAGCGTACTCCAACACTTTTGAACACCAAACACACGGTAGAACTAGCTAACGGTAAAAGTCTTGAAGCCACACACGTAGTTAAAGGTTGTAACCTCGTCTTAGCTGGTCAGACTTTCTCTATCGATCTTATTCCTATCACACTTGGTAGTTTCGACGTCGTTATTGGGATGGATTGGCTATCTCGTCATCAAGCGGAGATTGTTTGCAAGGAGAAAATCGTCCGCATTCCTCGTCCTGGTGAAGAACCTCTGGTGATTCAGGGCGATAAGAGTGGTGCTGTTGTAGGCATTATCTCTTTCCTTAAGGCCCAGAAATGTCTATGAAAGGGCTACACTGCCATTCTAGCACTCGTTACTGACACATCAACGGAAGAGAAGAGAATTGAAGACATCCCTATTATACGCGACTTTCGCGAGGTATTTCCTGAGGAATTACCTGGTCTTCCGCCTCATCGTCAAGTTGAGTTTCAAATCGAACTAGCTCCTAGGGCAGCACCAGTAGCTCGAGCACCTTATCGTCTAGCTCCATCAGAACTTGAAGAACTGTCCACGCAATTACAAGAACTCTTGGAAAAGGGTTTTATACGTCCTAGCTCTTCGCCTTGGGGAGCTCCAGTCTTGTTCGTAAAGAAGAAAGATGGTACTTTCAGAATGTGTATTGACTATCGCGAGCTTAACAAGGTGACTGTGAAGAATCGTTATCCTCTTCCACGTATTGACGACTTGTTCGACCAGTTGCAAGGGTCGAGCTATTACTCCAAGATTGACTTGAGATCGGGATACCATCAGCTGAGGGTCCGAGATGAGGAAGTCTCCAAAACAGCATTTAGAACTCGTTACGGCCATTACGAGTTTCTGGTTATGCCATTCGGGCTGACGAATGCACCAGCGGTCTTCATGGATCTCATGAACCGAGTGTGCAAGCCTTACCTGGATAAGTTCGTTATTGTGTTCATCGACGATATCCTGATCTATTCTAAGAGTCAGGAGGAACACGAGCAGCATCTACGACTTATGCTGGAACTTCTTCGAAAGGAGCAGTTGTATGCCAAGTTTTCGAAATGTGACTTCTGGCTTCGCGAAGTCCAATTTCTAGGCCACGTAGTAAACAAGGATGGAATTCATGTTGATCTATCCAAGGTTGACTCGATCAAGAACTGGCCTGCACCCCGCACACCAACAGAAATCCGCCAATTCTTGGGTTTGGCTGGATATTACAGAAGATTTATCAAAGATTTCTCCAAGATTGCGTAACCTCTCACTTCACTGACTCAGAAGGGTGTCACCTATCGTTGGGGTGATGCACAGGAGTCCGCATTTCAGCACTTGAAGGATAGACTTTGTAGCGCGCCTATCCTCTCATTGCCTGAAGGCACAGATGATTTTGTGGTTTACTGCGACGCTTCCATCCAAGGACTTGGTTGCGTGTTGATGCAACGTGACAAGGTCATTGCCTACGCATCGCGCCAACTTAAAGTTCACGAAAGGAATTACACTACTCACGATCTGGAGCTGGGAACAGTTGTTTTCGTGCTTAAGATATGGAGACATTACCTGTACGGTACCAAGTGCACCATTTACACCGATCACAGGAGTCTCGAGCATATCTTCAAGCAAAAGGAGTTAAACATGCGACAACGTTGATGGGTCAAACTTTTGAACGATTATGAATGCGCTATCAAATATCATCCGGGCAAGGCCAATGTTGTGGCCGACACCCTCAGTCGAAAGGATACTCTACCTAAGCGTGTACGTGCGTTACAGCTTACCATCCAATCCAACCTTCCCTCTCAGATTCACGATGCTCAGGTTGAAGCATTGAAAGCAGAGAACATCAAGGCTGAATCCCTACGAGGATCGAGGCAACGGCTAGAACAAAAGGAAGACGGCGCCTACTATGTAACAGGGCGTATTTGGGTTCAAATTTATGGAAACTTACGCGAGCTTGTGATGGATGAAGCACACAAGTCTCGTTATTCGGTACATCCTGGTTCGGATAAAATGTACCACGACCTCAAGACTACGTATTGGTGGCCTGGCATGAAAGCCCACATAGCAACCTACGTCTGTAAGTGCTTGACTTGTGCTAGAGTCAAGACTGAATATCAAAAACCATCAGGCCTACTTCAACAACCGGAGATCCCGAAATGGAAATGGGAGCAAATTTCCATGGATTTCGTTACTGGTCTGCCTAGATCTCAACGCGGAAATGATACCATTTGGGTGATCGTAGATCGACTGACCAAGTCTGCACATTTTCTGGCTATCAAGGAAACGGATAAGTTTTCTACTTTAGCAGACATCTATCTAAAAGAAGTGGTGTCAAGGCACGGAGTGCCAACCTCTATTATATCTGATCGTGACGCGCGCTTTACCTCTGAACTGTGGCAAGCTATGCACAAGTCTTTTGGCTCACGTTTAGATATGAGCACCGCTTATCACCCACAGATGGATGGGCAATCTGAACGCACCATCCAAACCCTTGAAGACATGCTTCGGGCATGTGTAATCGACTTTGGTAATGGCTGGGAAAAGCACCTCCCGCTAGTGGAATTTTCATATAACAACAGCTACCACACCAGCATCCAAGCCGCTCCGTTTGAGGCATTGTACGGACGGAAATGCCGATCACCTCTCTGTTGGGCAGAAGTTGGTGACAGCTAAATCACTGGCCCAGAGCTTGTGGTAGATACCACCGAGAGAATTGCTCAAATACGACAGCGAATGGCGGCAGCTCGTGACCGTCAAAAAAGCTATGCTGATAGGGGAAGAAAACCACTCGAGTTCCAGGTTGGGGATCGAGTGCTACTCAAAGTCTCACCTTGGAAAGGTGTAGTCCGCTTTGGCAAACGAGGCAAACTCAATCTGCGTTATGTCGGACCATTCGAAGTCACCGAGAAGATTGGTAAGGTCGCCTACAGGTTGAATCTACCCGAAGAACTCAGCGGAGTTCACGACGTATTCCATGTGTCGAATCTGAAGAAGTGTCTGTCAGATGAGACCCTCATAGTTCCTTTAAAGGAACTCACAATCGACGATCAGCTGCGATTCGTTGAGTAACCAGTAGAGATTACGGATCGAGATGTTAAGATCCTCAAGCGTACCAGGATACCTCTGGTCCGAGTTCGTTCGAATGCTCGTCGTGGCCCAGAGTATACCTGGGAACGAGAAGACCAAATGAAACTCAAGTGTCCCCAGCTGTTTAAGAAAAACGCAACCACTACTGAGGCTAAAGCTAGAATTTCGGGACGAAATTCCAAATCAAAGGGGGGATGATGTGACACCCCAGGAAAATCAGGAAAATAACGCAACTTAACTAGCTTCCTCAGTAACCACGTGCTAAATTTCGGGATGAAATTCTCTTAACAGGGGAAGAATGTGACAACCCTCAAATTTACATGTAACCGTACAGTTTATTAATAATAATTAATGTGCTTGACGACTGTGTGGAATTACTTAACTGCTTTCTGATATCTGTGTTATACTTACATGTATTTGTTAACATACTAGTAGGATACAGAAAAGTTACTAAATAGTCCGGTATGCCTTCCTGAGTGTTAAAAATTAAAAACGTTGCAAAAATATATATGTAGGACGCTTTACGGATTAATTAAGTAGTTTAACGGAACAGTGTCAAACCGAACAACCGGACTTAACCCGGAACCTAAAAATATTGTCATTGACACTGTTTTTCTTTTTCTGAGCCAGTTAGGGTCCCCGAATACCCTAACACCCGTTATAAATTATAACACACATATAACTAAATTAAACTTCTAACTTCCTTAACTAGATACTAATCATCTAGTTCAAAACCAACCCAAATACCCCCCTTATGACCGAATTCGGTTCCCCAAGGGGGACACCATCCACAATTTTGATTATTTTAATAAGCCCATGTTCCATATCTAGATGACACTTTGTTTGTTAGACAAAAGCATAATATGGTCTATAAGAATCACCAAGAGATTAAGAGTTATCATTCACTTCACCACACAAAATTTTCCCATCTCTCCCTCCTCTTAACACTCTCGGCCGAACCCCCCTAGGAACACCTCACCATTTTCAAGTTTCGATCAAGCTATTCTACATACATACAAGTGTTAAAGGGTTCATGCGAGGAAGCTTGGTGCTTGCGGAATCACAAGGACCTCCCCACAACGCTATTAACCACCCATTTTTCGCCTAGATTCTTCCCTAGCCTTGAGCTAGTTGTAAATGCTTCTAATCACCCTATTGATCTTGTCTAAAGTGGTTAATAAGAGATTTGTCGGATAAAAATCATGAGCATATAAGATCAAAGTTTAAAGTCTACTAAAAATGATGAACATGGTGGTTAATGAGCAAATATTAGTGTAAAACTCTTGGATCTGGTTTTGTTATGATTCTTGGTTGATTATCTGATGTGTTGCTGGTTAATATTGATGTTTGATGTTGTTACGATCACTAATCATGCTAACGGAATCAATCGAACGCGTCTTAGAAGATTAAAGAATGAAAACAGAATATGTCCAAGTTTTACAGCCAACTTCAGTTGGTTGTAAACAGGTCATAAACTCTACGAAAAACCGATATTTTGAGTCTAAAACATGTTATTATGAAATACGGTTCTAATGGCAACGGAATCGTAATTTTTGGACTTCGTTTACTATTTTTAAAGCGTCGTTTCGTAACAGCAGCTAGAGCTGCATTTTTCTGCTGAAAATATGTGTTTTGTTTTCTGTCAGAACTTGGGTTCTGTGTAGAGTTGGATCATGAACTTGTACTGTAGATGACCACCGATGTATTTTTAATTACCCCACTGGAATTTCGTAAATCGGATGCTCGATGAATTTTAAATGAATTATCCCGTGAACTGTGGTCAGAAAAATATAAATTTGAGTTCAGTCCGGAAAATGATTTTTTATAAAATATTAGGAATGAACCGGACCCCGATATTTTTACAAAATAAAATTTGGAACGTTTAAGACATTCTGTAAAAATTTGGGAATTTTTGGAATAATTTAACTATTTTATTAAAATTTCCGAAAATAGCCCGGTTTTGAATATTAATGCGGAAATGACATAAGTTGTGATTTACGTGGCTAAATGTCGAGTATGCTATCTGTGAATGATCTAACATGTTATATGTGTTACGTGCGTTATCGTATGTTTGTTTATGAGTGGGGAATGGATGGGAAATATACATGGGCATGAACCGTCAAAGTGATGCATGTTGTGTGATAGATACGTGTAGGAACTTTGTGCTCTATTTGAAAGCCACTAAATGACTAACTGGTAAATCATACTAGGACTTGATTGACCGACCTTGACTGTTAGCTATATTTGAGAATCTAACCGAGCAAACCGAGGTGAGTTCACACTTTCTACAAGGCATGGGATTCCCGGTGGTTTGGGAATGGGTTAAAGAATTTAAAACTAAATCTACATATCTCCTTGGGAAGATATGTATGGCCATCCTCCATAAAGAGGATGCCATTATTAATCCTACGAATTCTCCTAGTGCAGAATACATACGTTCGTCCTCCTGGTGCAGGACAACAACCTTAAAACTAGCTAGACAAAACCTTATCAATAAGTCCCTCTTCATTATATCGACTTAATCGCCGAGGCCAATGGCGAGCGGGTCATTAGTTAATAGCACTATTAGGTTTAACAAACCTCACACCGTGCCGTTCGGACGGGTGTGTACTAATGGACTATGGCAAACTGTCAGTGATGATAGACACTGATGTAGGGCACAACTATTGTTCGTAGTAGTCGATATCATACCGTCTAGTAGTTCACACGGGGAAAGCCCCCACTGATTATGGTGATGGTTTGGGTAATGAAAAAGGAACTGGTTAAACATACTTTCAACTACGGGGTAACCCCCACGGCAATTAAGCCAACGAAAGTCAAACCACGTTTTTCAGAAACAACTTAAAAACTAAACAACCAAACGTGAACTCACTCAACTTTGTTGTTGACTAGTTGTTACATGCCTTACAGGTCGCTAGATGCTTTTAGAGCTTGCACGAGGAGAAGGTTGTTGTGGAATATGGGCTGTTATATCCCATACTTAATAATTGAACTTTATAAACCTATGGAATTTACGTTTGAGACTTTAAACATATGAACTGTGAACTTATGTTTTGAACTTACGTTTTATGCTTCCGCTGTTATCTTAAAATCGGTCACCTTCTTTAGGTCACCAATCGTATTGTAGTTGGTTTCATTTACTTAATTGTGTTGTTCAATATGATTGGTGGCTCGATCCTGGTCACGTCACGCCTCCAAGCGGTGGTACTCCGCATGGTGTATTTTGGGGGTCTCACAGACATGTGTGCGAAGATTAGCATTTGTATCACGGTCTCACAGACATGTGTGCGAAGATTAGTGGGGGCTTCCCGTGTTTTACTAGTCTAGCTGTATCTACAGGTGTCCTACACCTAATGAGGTCAGTGGTACATATTTCAGTAGTGATGTAAGTACAAGTAATCATTCAATCCCATTCCCAACCCCGGGAATCCCATGCCTTGGTAAGAGTGTGAACTCACCTTGGTTTGCTCGGTATGCTAAGTTATGTGCTCACAGGTAATCAGTCAAGTCCTATAGTTATACACGTATACTCAATCAGTTAAGTTCATATAGATTCACATGCCATCTATGTCACAAAGTGTGTTTAAGCAATTGTCATGTATCATATAAGCAGTTAATCAGAGCCATGAAATTCATGCTTGACAAGATTAACAGTCAGTCCACATACTTCACAAAGTTAACACACTTAACAGGATTTACACACTAACAATGTTACATGATTAACAGAGTTAACATCTTTTAACTGAATTAATAATCTATGCAGAACCAACATACTAAACCAAGTTGCTAGGCTTAACAGAAATGATAACTAACAAGGTTGATAAGCTTAACAGAGTTAACCAATCTTACTTAACAAAGTTAATAAATTACTAGAGTTAACAACCAACAGGTTTAGTAAACTAACAGAGTTAATCAAGTAATTAACTTAATTGAATCACATATTTAATAGCGTTAATAGCTAACAGTATACAATGTGACGAAATCGCCTAAGTGGCGAAAACCCTTATGTGGCGAAAACACTTGTGGCGAAAACCCTTTTGTGTTTTTTGTTGTGAAGGTGTTTTCGTCTAGGTAGTGTTTTCGTCGATCACATCATCATCATCAACAAATGTATCAGCTATTCACACAAATCATATCATGATTCTCTTTCCCAATTAACATTATTAACGTGTAAAAGATAGAGTTTGAAAATGTGATCCGACAACTTGCAGTTTGTTAATAAATTCTAGCAGCCCCTCCCATGTGATTACACTATTCAATGTCAATGAAATATTAGATTTAGTTGCCGGTCATGCTTTGCTAAGTGCAGTCCAGTCATGCGGCCCAATCACAAAAGACTAATCGGTTTTTTTATCATCACTAAGTCAACGGCCCAAGTTGGTTTAATTAAGATTTCGTGTGCTAATGTTTGTGAGGTCCAATAGTGATCAAGTTAGTTGTGATATTGTCAGTCAATAGCATGTGCACTTTATTACATTTAAAAATTCATTCATTATCATATCAATACTCATCACAAACTAATCCCAGTTTCATCATCAAGTTAGTGGTACAACATATTAATCAATTCTTGTGCATACATCATGTAACAATCATGCGGCTCATCAAACATCACACATCCCAAACATATATATTATCATCACTAATCATAAGTTCCATCGGTTTACTAGTATTCACATAAATATAGAATCAAGATCCTGAGTCGTGTTTTATTTTCATGTGTACAACAAAACAACCCTAGCATGTATCACATAATGTATTTAACTCCAATTCATGAATGATCTAACAAACAGGTTATCAATACTCAAGTATAATACACACAAACAAACAAGTGATACTAACCAATAATCTTGATCGAACAATATGAGATATCGAGAGGGGAAAAGTCTACAGCCGCACGCATGTTTAGAAGTTTAGGGTTTGATAAAGTTGTAAACTAAAACACCCACTCCCCCCTTATTACGTGTTATAAGAAAATATAGGGGATTGGGCCGGGTTTCAACACTGTTGGGCTGGGCCGAGAAGAATAGAGAGGTAATAGTTTAAAGAATTAATTTAAAGGGGTTTTGGGCCAAGGTCATGTATAAGTGGTTGCGGCCCAACTCTAAGATTTTCGAATACAGGTGTCTGGTTTGGGCCCTGAGTATGCGTGTGTGTGAGTTGGCCGATACGGGTAGAAGCATGAGGCCCAAAATGCGTGGCCCAAATATACAAACATGCTAGCTAACTGAATTATAATAACATAGGATGCTCAATGCAGCGCATTGGAGAGAAGTGAATAACGAAAAGTTAGGATCACAAGATTGACCTTGAAAGTTCGAGTTGTCACATTTTCGCACGCTTAGTAGATTGTGTTCGAGATATAAACCTAAATATCATACTTACTTATCTCGTGGGGAACATCTCTCGGATATATGGGTAACCCCCGAAATCTTGTTTGAAGGGCTTTCTATTTCTAACATACTAGGTCTTTGTGCGTGGTGATATCTGGGGTATTATACCTGGACTTCTTATTTTGAGGGAGCAATAGCCTAGTCCTCGTATAATACTTTGCATTGCTTTATTCATAAAGCCCGCCCTCAGCATAAAAATGATGAAACATTGAAAAATTAATCATGTGCTGTTGAAGAAAAGATTCTCTAAAGGGAACCCACCTAAAGTCGAACCATCATCTCTCTGATTTGGCGGAAGCAATAGCCTGAGCTCTCATGGACTCGCATTTAACCCACTTACAGATATCATTAGTGTACATTCACCTGTAAGACTGAAAATAGGAGTCTGGATACGGGAGTATATTCTGAGGTGGGACACGCGAATAAGTTCAAGTGCTTAAAACATTAATCTCGTATCTCGAAACAGTTGAACTTTGTGTGAAAATTTAAGTGGATAAGTATACTGACAATTTAAGTGAATAGTTTAGAACTTAAAGTGTTTAAAGCTCAACGGTGCTAGTGTTTGGTCTCAAAAACTGATATGATCCTCTTATGCAAACTCGCAAAAATATTGTCTGTAAATATTTCTTTATTGTTTTTCATTAAAGACAAAATCCAAAAAGATTGTGTTTTAGCATAAAATTTTGATAAGTCCAAAAGATTTTATTTCATTTTATTTTCGACAACTGATGATTGAATAGATGATTTTCAAAATTCCAAGTGCTAAACTTGATGAACAATGGTTTGGGAAAGTTTGAAAAATGATATTTTTACAAATGGTCATCAGAGATTTTTGATGATTAAATCATTTTGAACGATATCTTCAAGTGGTCTATAAATTTGTCAAATTTTTAAATTTGTGAAATTTATTTTGAGGTAGAGAATTGTGCAGGTAAAGCCAGGTTCCTGATTCTGATTGATACAAAGAGCCAGGTTACGATCTTAGAACCTGTGAAAGTTGTATAGCCAGGTTTCCGACCCAAAGCCTGATAAAGAATTCCAGACTGCGATCCCAGCTTATCGAAAGGGGGAGTCTGAGGATGTCAGAGCCAGATTCAGATCCTGGAACAAAGCTCGGAACAAAGCTCGAGATAGAAGCTGCTGATGCTGAAGAGCTTAAGGAATCAAGAGACCTGATCAAGAGATGATAGAGCCAGGTTGCGATTCTGGAAGAGATTGTGATAGAGAAAGAGAAAAGATAGAGATTGAGGATGCTTACATTGTTAGATACTTTGGAAGAGAGCATGAAGACTGATAAAGATTGAAGACTCAACATACTGAAGACTTGTACTGAAGACTCGTCGACATCCAAGGGGGAGTCTGTTGGTGCATATGTCTGTCGACTTCGTCTTGTATCGAGTCTTGTAATAGATTAGAAAGATCAGGGCACGTTGTACGAGAAAAACGAGAAAAGTATAGGATGGAGCCATTTCGCACGAAATGGAACAGGTCCATTTCGTACGAAATGACATTGGCCATTTCGTGTGAACCTGTTTCGTGCGAAATGGATGCCCTATATATATGTGCCTTGGTCATTTCATTTGTAACGTTTTGGATTCCGGTAGCGAAGCTCTGCCGAAGTGTCTTCAGCATTGTAAAACGATATGATATCAATACAAGAGACAGTTTAAGTGAATCTAAGTGCGAATCAGCTGAAATAACTCCGATACGTCTGTTTCCGCCTTTCGTATTGGACGAGATCTCTTCTGAACGACTCGTTTGGTCGTGCAAACGATCCTACAAAACCTGAAGAAGGTAAGAAGACCAATGCTCGGGTCTTCCAAATGAATGCACAAGAAGCAATCCAGAATGACAACTTGATAACAGGTACCTTCCTTATCAATGATGTTTATGCAAGAGTATTATTTGATTCGGGTGCAGATAAGTCGTTTGTAGATAATAAGTTTTTTAAGTTTTTAAATCTGCCTGTTAAAACCCTAAGCATAAAGTATGAGGTAGAATTGGCCGACGGTACCATAGAAACTGCTTCAACTGTGTTAGATGGATGTTTTATATCTATTAGGAACCACTCCTTTCCGTTATCCTTGCTTCCTTTGAAATTAGCTGGTTTTGACATAGTGATAGACATGGATTGGCTATCTCATAACCAAGCTCAGATCGTTTGTGACAAGAAACAAGTAGTTATCAAGACTCCGTATGGTGAGCCACTTACCATACAAGGAGATACTCAGTATGGGTTACCTAAGCAAGTGTCTATGCTTAAGGCATCAAGGTGTATGAAGAAAGGTTGTGTCATTTATATGGCACAAGTGACTATCGATGAACCAAAGCCCAAGATCGAAGACATTCCCATCATTTCTGAATATCCAGATGTATTCCCTGAAGAACTACCTGGTTTACCACCAGATAGGCAAGTGGAGTTCAGAATTGACATTATTCCAGGAGCAGCACCTGTTGTAAGAGCACCTTACAGGTTAGCACCGACTGAGATGAAAGAATTAAGAACTCAACTGGATGATTTGTTGGCCAAAGGTTTGTGAAGAAGAAGGATGGCTCGATGCGTCTATGCATCGATTATCGCGAGCTAAACAAGGTTACAATTAAGAACAGATATCCATTTCCCAGGATCGACGATCTGTTCGATCAGCTTCAAGGAGCAAGTTACTTCTCCAAGATTGATTTAAGGTCAGGTTATCATCAGCTGAAGGTTAGAGATGAAGATGTGCACAAGACTAAATTCAGAACTCGTTATGGTCACTACGAGTTCTTGGTGATGTCGTTCGGGCTCACTAATGCACCAGCAGCGTTCATGGATCTCATGAATCGCGTTTGCAAACCCTACTTGGACAAGTTTGTCATCGTCTTCATTGATGACATTCTTATTTATTCAAAGAATCAGGCTGATCATGAGAAACACCTTCGATGTATTCTTAAACTTCTTCAACAAGAAAATCTCTACGCCAAGTTTTCAAAATGTGATTTTTGGCTTCGTGAAGTCCAATTTCTTGGACATGTGGTTAGCGAGCGTGGTATCCAGGTCGATCCCGCTAAGATCGAAGCCATCATGAATTGGCAAGAACCGAAGACGCCCACAGAGATTCGCAGCTTCTTGGTTCTGGCAGGATATTATAGGCGTTTTATTGAAAATTTCTCAAGAATTGCAGCACCCCTAACCTCACTAACCAGAAAGAATATAAAGTTTGATTGGGGTCCTAAGCAACAAGAATCCTTTGATATTCTTAAGCAGAAGTTGAGCAATGCTCCTGTGTTGACACTGCCTGAAGGGATCGAAGAATTTGTGGTTTACTGCGATGCATCGCACACAGGTATGGGATGTGTGCTCATGCAGAAGGGCAAAGTTATTGCTTATGCTTCCCGTCAATTAAAAGTGCACGAAAAAAATTACACCACCCATGAATTGGAATTGGGTGCCATTGTGTTTGCACTAAAACTTTGGAGGCATTATTTATATGGTACCAAGTGTGTGATCTATTCTGATCATAAGAGCCTTCAGCATCTGTTTAATTAAAAGGATCTGAACATGAGACAGCGTCGATGGATGGAGACTTTAAATGATTATGATTGTGAAATCCAATATCATCCAGGCAAGGCGAATGTGGTCGTCGACGCTTTGAGCGGAAAGGAAAGAGTTAAGCCCATTAGAATCAATGCCAAGAGCATTGAATTGAAGAACAGCCTGAATGAAAGATTGTTAGCCACTCAGAAGGAGGCTGTATTAGAAGCTAACTATCTAAATGAAAAGTTGGGCATAACTGCTGAACAGTTATCATACGGCAAGGATGGAATCCTAAGATTGAATGGGCGAATATGGGTTCCAATTTATAGAGGACTTAGGGATGTGATTCTTCAAGAAGCCCATAGCTCCAAGTATTCTGTTCATCCTGGCTGTGATAAGATGTACCAGGATTTAAAGGCAAATTATTGGTGGATAGGTTTGAAGAAATCTATAGCCACTTATTTGGCCAAATGTTTGACGTGCGCGCAAGTTAAAGCCGAACACCAGAAGCCGTCAGGTTTGCTGCAACAGCCTGAACTTCCCACCTGGAAGTGGGAAATGGTAACTATGGATTTCATCACTAAGTTGCCAAAGACAAAGCGAGGAAATGATACTATTTGGGTTATAGTAGATAGGCTGACCAAGTCAGCCCACTTCTTACCTATTAAGGAAACACACAGCTCAGATAAGTTAGCTCAGCTGTATGTGGACGAGATTGTATCTCTTCACGGAGTGCCAGTGTCTATCATCTCTGATTGGGATACGAGATATACATCGCATTTTGGAAAAGATTTCAGCAATCCCTAGGCAATCGATTAAACTTTAGCACTGCATATCACCGTCAGACGGATGGGCAAAGCGAGCGTACGATTCAAACGCTTGAGGATATGCTACGAGCTTGTGTTATTGATTTAGGAGGAAGTTGGGATAATCATCTTCCATTGATCGAATTTTCATATAATAATAGCTATCACTCGAGTATTCAAGCTGCACCTTTTGAAGCTTTGTATGGAAGAAAGTGCAGGACACCCTTTTGTTGGACAGAAGTTGGAGATGTCCAACTGACAGGACCTGATATAGTCCTGGTGAAGACAGATAAGATTGTGAAGATACGCGACCGTCTCAAAGCTGCCAGGGATAGGCAGAAGAGCTACGCAGATAAAAGACGTAAGCCTCTAAAATTTGAGGTAGGTGACAAAGTTCTACTTAAGGTATCACCCTGGAAAGGGGTAATGCGATTTGGCAAGAAAGGCAAGTTAAGCCCAAGATACATAGGACCATTCGAGATCATCGAATATGTCGGAACAGTGGCTTACAAGTTAAATCTACCTAAAGAGCTCAGTGGAATTCATAATGTGTTCCACATCTGCAATCTGAAGAAATGTGTAGTTGATGAATCGCTAGTCATATCACATAAAGATGTGCTTATAGATGAGAGCTTAAAGTTTGTTGAAAAGCCTTTGTCGATCGAGGATCGACAGGTTAAAAATCTTCGAAAGAAGCACGTACCGATTGTGAAGGTTAAATGGGATGCCCGTAGAGGTCCCGAATACACGTGGGAGGTGGAGTCCACAATGAAACAGAAGTACCCTCATTTATTTCAGTAAATCTCGAGGTCGAGATTTCTTTTAAGGGGGTGAGGATGTAACACCTCGTAAAAACGCGACCAATATTATAAAGACACGTGTCATGGACTTTAAACGTGTAAAGAATTATTTCTGAGGGACTGAAGTTGTCAAACAATGTAAATATGTGAATAAAGGGATCCAAAGTGTCAACATGCCATTCTTGTGCCTCTGATTAACCTCACACGACGTTCGTACTCTTTAAAGAATAATTTATCGAACTTGAAAAGTCGTTTGTGCTGGAAATAAGGATCTTGTGAAACATAGGGGTTAAAAGTGTCAACATGTTGAAAGTAACCTCTGAATAACCTTTTAATGATCCCAAAAACATTGTGACAATTTATTTTGATCCCAAGAACAACGGATATTAAATTCATGGAGTTTCGACGCATAAAAATAATCAAAGTGTTAATTCCGTGTAATAAGGATTAAAGGCGTAAATATTGCATTTCAAGACCATTCGGGGAACCTCGTAACTAACCGAAGGCTTATTGTTAAATATTTAAAGATTCAAGACCCTTAAAAGTCAAGTTTGGGGGTTAAAAGTGCAATAAATGCAAGTTAAAACAAGTTTAGAAGGACTAGGGACCAAAAGTGCAATGTTTGAAACTTGTTGACCGGATCAGGCCCTCACGCGGGCCGCGTAGCACATAAGAGAAATCTTACGTGGGCCGCGTAAAACGCCCAGATGCAGAAAACTTGGACAGATGCCTGTTCAGCCTGTTGCACCGCCTTTGCATGCCATTTCTTGATACCAGGGACTGAGCCAACAGTATTACATGCATAGGGGACACCTGGGATGATCAGGAATCAATTGTAGACTTGTGTGGAGTGATCTTGTTGCATCCAAATTTATATATAAATGCCCCATGTTGCAACACTTGAACTTGCTCACTTGATTTTATTCACAACTCACTCTCTGGAGCTCTCTGGACTTCAAGCAAGCTTTCTTAAGTCTCTAATTTGTGCTAGGTGCCTTTGTAAGCATTCTTAGCCTTCCTAGTTCATGTTTTATTAGTTTAAAGACCAAAAGTCAAAGCCGTCGTAATTAAGCTTTGACTTAGTGATTAATCACTAATGGTCTAGTCATTTTTCGAATTGAAAGTGGTTATGAGTTGGTAATTATGTGGGTAATAAACCCTTAAAAGGGCACCCTCTGATTTCCACTCTAACTTGGTGAATTGTCAGGTCAAACTTAATTATAAAAAGTCAACAGAAAGCTATTTTGCAAATAAACTCATAACTAACAATGTAGAAGTTATGAAACCTATTTTAACACTTATATAACTTGGTAATTAATGTAAGAACATGTCTAAGCATGTTCAACCCGACAATTTTGAGCTTAGGTTCGGTTCGGAACCGAAAGTCGCAAAAGTAGACTTTTGCTTTGACTTTCAGTTCTGACCCGATTTAGCTTAGTTTAGATATGCTTTAAAGTTCCATTAGGACCAGGTTATAGGTTAGTATAACCCTCTGAGGTTATACAACTTGGTTCCTAAGTAATCCGATTCATTTGCATGTTTCCCTAAATTGCTTAAATGTTGACTATTATGCCCTTTTGACCTTAAAACGAGATTTTTTAAAATGTGGGAGGAAAAAAACCTTTATTACTGATTTATAAACATGTCCTAAAAATTTGACATCAGTTTGATGTCTAAATTAGGAGTTATGCTCAATATCGTAATTTGAAAGCTTTTTATTAATTAAACGGCATATTTAGCATAAAGCCTATCTAAACCCAAATTTTGACACCAAACTTTTTATCCACTGATGTAATATAATATTTTGGGATTTTTGAAGATTTTTATTAAATTTTAAACTGATTATAACATGGGGTTCTTGCTTTGATTCGGTAATTGTCGGTTATACCCTTTTTGCTAATAAAATGAGTTTTACATAACCTTTTGATACCGAATATTTTACTACTAATTTTATATGATAAATAAAATTTTTTGAACCTTATAAACTAATCAAAAACTCAAATTTCCTTATATAACCCGAAAATTGCCTAAAACCGACTTTTTTTACGCGTTTTAAACGCATAGTATGGATTAAAACTATTTTTGACACATAAGACTTAATACCTACTGATGTTTTAAGTAAATTTTTATAATTTAACAATAAGTAAAAGTTTTGAACTCAGATTTCCAAATTTGACCTTTAAAGCTTATGTGAAATGACCAAAATGCCCCTACGGCTCATAGTTTGGTTATAAATGATAAATTTCACATATATGCAATACCCTACTGATATGACCTTCAAAAGTAAATACTTTTACTGATCATTTTAAACCAGAACCTCATATTAATATTTAATCTCTTTTATAACCTTAAAAATGACCAAAATACCCCTACGGGGCGTAAATTGATTTTAAATCCGTTTTGGGCATAATGGAAGGTATCCTACTGATATCACAACATATTTAAGGCATATTAACTTAGGAAACCTGCTCATGACTCATTTGGTTACCCGTTATGCATTTATCGCGTTCGGTACGGTTTATGTAACTAGTTTGCATAAATTAACCGAAACGGGTCAAACCTTATCATTTTCACTTCAAAATCCAGAATGTGTTTAGTTTACCCATATTATACAAGTCTTCATACTTGTCGGGTCTAAACCACATTCTAATATGGTCTTAGCTTAATCTTGCGTTTTGAACCGTAAACCTTTCTTTAAAACTAACCGGTCTAAGTTTAAACTTAAGTAAGACCCGTTAGGAATCTAATAGGTTATTAAAACCTTCATTCCAGATTTAGGAGCCCAGTAAAAGATATTTGCACTTGCTGATTGTATACGGCTGGGATAAATTTGTATAATTTGCTCAGGTAAATACTTTTAACTTATTTTTCCTTATACGGGCTTGGGGTACGGTATATAAAAAACCGCTTGGTCGGGTATTGAATTTTTAATCATATGAAGGTTAAATCATTGAGATAACCCGTTTAATCTGTTTTGTTTGTTAAAGCCTTTGGGGGGTTAATGACCATGTCCTGGATATCCACGGCTCATTCATTGAAATGGCCACGACTTAAGCACGGAGTGTAGGCATACACCTGCCGGTGCGTATGTAAAATGATATACTTGCCTGTTCGAGAATAACTCATCGTAGGTTATATTATGTGGTGTGTCTATTAATCTTTAACCCGGTATTCAACCCGGGCTACTGTACGTATAATAAACATATAATTCTTTTACAAGATTATTTTAAATAATTATCCCAAGTTATAAAATAATATTTGTGCCTTGTGCATTTAAATCAATTTTAATAAACATTTTCAAAAAGTGTCGGTTAATTGTATTTACCAGTGTAAACTGGCGTATTTTCTAAAAGGTTAAGTGCAGGTACTATGCGAACTAGGCTGGCTACTCCTGAGTGAATAAATAATGAAGTCTTACAAGCTTTTGTCACTTAAAAATCTGTTGAACAATATTTCCTATGTTTTGATCCGCCCGTGGATCCTTTTACATTCCGTTTGAATTTTGGTTACTATATTTTTTTAAATTATATAACAACCGTAAATGATGTTGATGTTATTAATAATATGTAAAAGCTTAATCTATTTTTGGGAAGAATCTGCAAATTGATATTATCAATTTTTGAATTTCGAAGTAAAAGATATACTAAAAAATAGGTTAATCTATTTTTTGAAAGAATATGCAAATTGATACTATCCATATTCATATGTTTTATTTTTGTTATTGATTCTTGATTGTTGATTATTGAGTGTTGATAGGAGAGTGTTGATTATTTTGATTATTTTGATTATATTGATATATTCATATTGATCATGTTGATTTTAATTATTGATGTTTTCCTTATATAGCTTTTCATATTGGTCCTATAAGTATTCTTTCAAAACTCCATTCATTTCCGCACTGTGTCATTCATATTACTGCATTGTTTTGGTTACGTGTTAATCTTACATCTTACAATTCTTATATATGATAGCACTATATGATAACCTTCTGCGAACAAACACTAGTTTTTTAAACTTTGTTTTCCGTCCAAAATGTTTCTGCATTTTGTTTGTTTTAATATTTTGCATTGGTCTTTGGTTTTCCTGATTCGTATATTGAAATATGTTTTATGCCGTGTCATAGATATAATGGAGAACCATAACAGCACTATGTTGAGAGCTGTTGATGCATTTCAAGAGCAGTTTTCTGTCAAGGTTAGGGTGATCAGGGTGTGGGAACACCCTGACAGGAGGAATCCCAGTCAATTATACTCATTTGACATGATTCTAATTGATGAAGAGGTTTATTTATTTTTTATCAATTTATCAATTTATATATATTTTTTTAAAATTTCTACTTTATTATACTATAATACTATTTGATTAATATTTATTTTATTATTGTGTTCATACGTTATACAGGGGACAAAGATGGAGGCAACATGCTTGAATAGAGTGTTACCACAATTTCGCCCGTCATTAGTGGAAAAGAAATGTTTGATTATCAAAAATCCAACTATAGGTTTTAATAACTCTACGTACAGGTATGTTGACAATCAAAACAGGCTATGTTTCCAGGGTACAACCCAAGTTATTCCATGTGAAGATATTGGTGGATCACCGTACGGCTTTGATTTCTTGAGTTTTGCGGACATATTGAACAGTAATGCTATTTCAAACTCTACAGTCGGTATGTATATTAAATATTGTTTTCAAAATATGTTATTTTGTTTTTCATTAATTTTTATTTTTGATTTACTAACCACATCTTATTGATCGATATTGTATTGTTGTAGATGTTATTGGTTATTTGACTCGATCATTTCCAAAAGAGACTGTAACTAACAAAGCAAGTGGAAAGCAATCTGTTAAAGTTACCGTAGAGATTTCTGATCTAGAGTAAGCATGCTAAGGATTATCTTAGAATCCAGTATACATATTATTGTTACAATTGATAGGAAACTTATAGTAGTAGTTTTTTAGCATAATTATATAATGAAACTTATGCAACTTTATTTATACCAATTTTTGATGAATTACTCAGGCGTCGGACAGTATTTCTTACTCTGTGGGATCAATACTGTAATCAAGTTTTGTCGTTTTTTGAGAGTATCAATGGGAAAAATGTTCATGCAATCATTATATTGCAGTTTGGCAAGGTCAAGTGGTGGAATGGTTTGTTTTCTTTCCTTAGTAATTTCTTTTATCTATTGTTTCCCTTTAACTGAATTATTGGAGTCTACATTTTATATTTACATTTATTATATTATATATTTTTTTTCATTTCTAATTTCCCACTGTTTGTTACTAGGGGTTGCGTATGTTAACAATTCATACACGGTTAGTCGTCTTTTTTGCAATCATGATTGTCCTGAAGTCGATGAGTTCAGAAACATGTATGAAAAAAAGATTGTACATATTATTTCTTATTTACCTTATCATTTTTTCACTTTTAATTTTTATCAATATTATGATGAACGTATACCTTATTATAATATACATTCATTTTTTGTTCAACAGTTTGTTTGCAAATTCTATTAAGGTCAGTGAATCCACGAGCCTTGGTTCCATGGCAAAATCTGTTGAAGAGGAATTCTTGGAGAGCAAAGATTTTTTCAATATTTCTGATGTATTTTCGCTTACGACGGTATACTTTTTTGTTAATGAAAAATGTACACTACAAGTTAATTGTATAGATTTTTATCTTATCATATAAATATGCAGGTTTGCAAGGTCATTGTTCTGGGTAATATAATGGGTGTTTACAAAGATGAAGGATGGTTCTATGAGGGTTGCAATAGATGTAACAAGAAGATCAACAAAGTTGTTAATCTGAGTGATGACACATAGGAATCAGGTTCAGCTGTAACAAAGGAGGTTCTTACCTGTCTCTTTGATCGTTGTGCTTTTAAAACTATAACTTCTTCGCTCAACTAAGTCAATATACCTTGCGAACCTTTTTTTTTCATGCACGACCTTTTTTTGTTTTATAATATGAACTTTCCCACATTCACTAGGTTTAAGATTCAACTTAGAGTTCAAGACCCTTCTGCCTCTGTTACACTTACTTTGTTTGATCGTGAAGCACGGAAGTTGGTAGGAAAGTCTGTTGAAGATATTCTTAGTGCCAACCCTGAATTTGTAAGTTTTCCTTTTGTAGTCATATTGGTTATGTATTATATTTACTTAAAAGTTAATATTTATTGATAATGATAAATATTTTATTTTTTCAGCGTTCTGATTCCATGAAGATTCCTGCTGAAGTAGATGCATTGGGTGGCCAGACTGTTGCTTTTAAAATAGATGTTACTAGCTATGTCTTGAAGTATAACATCCATAAGTATGGTATAATCAAGCTGACTACGGATCCTAATGTTATATCTCAACTTCAAGACAAGCAATCTTCTTCACAGATAAGTGTATATTATATAAATTTTCTGACCTTATTGATTTACGTTTTAAACATTTTACTTTCCTGAAGTTTAGATATCGTTTTTTAATTATTTCTTTTAAAAAATATGCAGTCTTCTCAGAATTTCTCTCTGAATATTGGTGCTTCAGAATTTGATTCTCAGACATCTGATGGTTTGAAGGTATTCGTGTGAATTTGTGTTTTGTTAGTATTTGTTTTATTTCATATATGTTCAAGTATGAGTTGCGTTTGTAACCTGTTAAATTTGTCTTTTGTCAGGACTCTGGTGCCAAAGGAACTGAAAACACGACTCCTGTATCTAACATGGCGAGCACCGTTTCACTTGTTGCTTTGGATGTCACTGATACTCCTGCTTCCATGTTAGCTAAGGATGAAGTGAAGCGAAAGTTGGTTCAAGTCTATGATGTTGAGGAAGATTCTCACACATCTGCAAACGAAGGTCCATAAGTCTGGCGAGGTTAAGGATGTCAATAGTGCACAGAAGAGGAACCTCATAATTCCTAAAATTGAGAAATAGTTTTGAAGGTTTCGTAACATTAAGTTATTGGTTGTTTTTTAAAAATTGGTTTTTGTTGGTGTCGTCTAAAACAATTCATGGTTTGAATGCGTGGTTTTGGTTTATGGTTTTTATTGGTTTCGTCAGGACAATACATAGTTTGAATTCCGAAACTTTTGATATTTGGTTTTGAATAATAAGCATTATTTTAATGTAGCTGTTAATTTTAATTCCATTTTAATGTCTTTTGTTTACATTAAAATAATATATTTGTGTTTTGTATGTGTTTTGTATTATAACTATTCATGTAACTTGAACATGTATTATGATAAGATATATCGAATTCTTTCATTGTTTAAAAAAAATAAACAAAAGTTTGTTAAACATATTTTTTAGAGAAATTAATACAGTACACTTATAGTTCATAACATATTTTATTTAAATTAGTTAATGTGTAATAATTACAGAAAACATACATATCCGATATAGAATTTTTTGTCTTTCCATATATATTTTACATGTCAAATAATAATT